>JAECUM010044482.1:0-14087 GCA_016617855.1 Megalonaias nervosa | reverse complement strand
AAAAAAAAAAAAAAAAATCCAAATGCTTCCTCTAGCTCGATATCAAAAACACGGTGAGCACTTAATTAGGTTCTCAGTGAAACGCTCGCAGACATAGCTGTTTCAGTAGATTGACACATTTTACATTTAATTACAAGAGGACACATTGCATTTATGATGATGACACTTAAAAGGAAACTAAAAGATAGAACTAGAACACAAATTTCAATTGATAAAAAATTATTTTGGTATTTATTTATTAATGCACTGTCTCCACTTGGTGTAAGTGACATTTTCATTGATCGAAATGTCCTTGAATATTGTTAATTGCGATTTACAAAGAATGTCTTTTGAAAAGAAAATGTAACAAATTACAGTACTTCTTATTAAAAGTCAATATTTCATAATGCTGATTAAATTTCGAGGTCCTATCTACCATTTTCGACGATAAAACGAGCAATTTCAAAAGTTTCCGTTACAAATTTTGACCACTATTTTCTTTAAGTTCAACAAATAGAGTCAGTTTTTTGGTAATTTCTGGTTTAAAAATTGGGATCTACACCTGACCCCATGATATAAACGGGTTTGCAAGTTATCAGGGCATGAGTTATCGAGGGAGTGGTGTAGTTACAAACCAGTGGAAAAACCATTTTGTTTAAAATCACAGTCATTCAAAGTCTTGTAGTTTATGACCAGTCTGAATTTACCATTAGGTTTTGCTACTGTGAACAGATCTGAAATAAACTCTCCATTATTATGTGAAGAAGGTAATATAGTTCATTTCCATAATGTTTTATCTCCTTTAATTCCATAATGTTTTATCTACTTTAATTGATATCAGAATCTTTTGTTCATCAGAAGCTTTGTAACATTTTGGTCTTCTTTGGTTTGAATTTGTCTGATAAAATCCATTTAGCAGACATTGACCACTACCATGCCTCTAGATATGTACGTATTTAGCCATGCATTAACTTACCTGACCGATTTTTTAATTAATTTTTTTATTCATGCAGACATATTGTTTGGGGTTATTTTATGAGTAAAATTTGTTGAACCCTCATTGTCTGTAGGACACGTTGTGGTCAGTGACAGTAAAATATTTGCATCGTCATCTCATTGGAGGTAGTGTCTGAGCAGCAGAGAGGGTGAACAGACTCTAATTGGTTGTCTGTTCTTTTCTGAAAATAAAGGTTCCTACGAAAATGAAACGCACACATCAATAATGCCAAACCAAAGCATCTAACCAATTGAAAGTCTCTCTAAACTGTGTTGGCATATTTTGTTACTTTATCGCTGATGTGCGTGTTTTCAAATTTTTATGCACGTTCGTTTTGCATGTCTGACACTCTGACACTTACTCGTAGTTATCACCCTCTCTGCTGCTGTAATTAACCAAAATTTTATCAAGACCTATATGATACCTAGACCTAGGATCATGTAAATTATTATGATAAATCCAAACGGGATAGCTTGCGCATGTGGAAAGAAATTCTTGAACTTGATCCTGTCCATGTCCCCAGAACACCAGGTCTGATGAATGTTTCGCAATGTGTGTGTATTGACTCCATTAAACACAACCAAAATATTACAGTTATCTCTGATCACTTTAGGTATTTGTGTATAGCGCTGGGTAACATAAATTACATCTGTGTTTGTGTCTGCCTCAGGGAAAATATCCGAGCCGGATTTGATTGCTTGTCCAGCATCACATCATTGTATACCACAAGATTATTAATAAGTCCATCAGGGTCATCTGTGGATGGTGCTTCATCAATATTGGTAATAAAATCAACAACATCGTCCCCCTGACTTGTCAACGACGCTGCATTTTCATTAAAATCTTTAAGTACTTCATAACATCTTTGATCATCTACGGATGGTGCCACCAGATACAATTTATCCCACTTGAGCCATCTCATTCTCAGATTGAGCAACAATTGTGTTTTACCAGATCCAGATGGTCCAATTATTATCATCCTTATAAAATTTGGTAGTGCTGGATGATGTTTAATTGGCTCCTGTCGCTGAGAAGTCAATTTATAATAATAAATAGCATGGATCTATATTGTGTTCGATGCAGAGCATCCACGTCCACCAGTGGATTAACGACAACGATAACAAAAAATAGCAAGCGTGCACTTACAGGCAAGTGTGTAAAATGTGGTACAAGCAAATACAAATTTATTTTGTCTAGCCTGACAGGTGGTGATATTGCTCCTTTGTTGGGAAAATTACCAGGAGCTCCATGGGCTAAATATCCAGGAGAAAAACTTTTACCAGGATATAATTACTGTGGTCCTGGGACCCGACTTGATATTCAACTTGACGAACGAGATCAACCAAGACCTGGAGAGTATCCAGTAAAGGCAATTGATCAAGCGTGTCATGTTCATGATGTTGCATATAAAAATAAGGATTTACAACAGCATCTTGCAGATGTAAAATTGATTCATGCATTATATTCTATAACTGATAAATCTCTCAGGGAAAACTCGCTAGTTTTGTAGTAAAATTTGCGATGAAAGGTAAACTAGTGCTAGGGGCTGGTAATTAATCATATAACTATTATAATGGAATCGGTTTGTTATAGCCCAAGAGGATATTGGAGAGGCAAAGCAGCAATTAGTAAACTTGCTGAAGCAGCAAATGTCACAAGTGTTGTTGCTGCAAATTGGTTAGCATGACAGGCAATATGGCAGATTTATCTACCACTGCCTAAAAAAATTCAGTATGTGTATTTTGATGTCAGTGTTCCCAATGAAGTTCATCAAGCAGATATTTTATTTTTGCCACATGCTACTATTAAAACAAGTAGACGTCAATCACGCACATACAGATATGCGTTAACTGTCATTGATGTTGCAAGTAGATACAAAGAAGCAGAGCCGCTATCAACTAAAACAGCAACTGAAGTTGCATCTGCGTTTGAATGAATTTATCAACGTGGTGGTCTACAATGGCCTCAACTACTACAGGTTGATCCTGGGAAAGAATTTCTTGGTGCAGTATCATCGTTGAAGAAGCAACATAATGTCAAAATCAGACAAGGACATACTGCAGTTCATCGCGATCAGGCAATCGTTGAACAATTTAATCGAACACTTGCTGAGCAGTTATTTGGATACCAGTATGTGAAGGAAATAGTTAAGAAAGACAAGATCTCATGAACGGGTTGCAAGATTACTAAGTGTTGTAGCTGCGTTAAATAATGAAATTACTCGTGCAACTGCCATGAAACCTATTAGAGTGATTATAAAGAAACATATACCAATACAACAATGTGACTTTTCAAAACAACCAGTGCTAGGTAATATAACTGTAAGATATTTATATGAACATGGTGAACTTGAAGGGGGTAAAAAAAAAAGAGCAACTGATCCTATCTGGAGTGTGACCACACATAAAATTTTCAGCATGGTTAGATCCATGTGTAGACCTGCAATCTACAGATTAGATTCCACTGCTCCTCAGTGTGGATTAATACCTGAACAGTTACAAGTAATTCCTGAAGATACACAATTACCACCACGTTCACTTCTGTAAACTGGCTCCAGGGCGTCCAGCGCCCCAACGTTGATTACGCTCAAGACAGGTCAGCATCACATTTTCGCGTGTGTGACCAAGACTACATTTAATTCTATCCACAGTAAAGTGTTCTGAATTATTATTCGAATCCTGCCACAACATATTACTGTTACACCTCGCACAATGTTTATTCTGTCGTTGTTTCAGTGTCATGATAAATTCAACGTCGAGATCAAAGTCATGGGTATTTTTTTTGTCACATTGTTTATAACCAGATAATTTTTTCTTGACAGCTTCATTGTTTACATCGTCAGTGATTTCTTCAGTTATTATGCAATCCATAATAACCCTGTGCAGCTGAGATATTCTTCTGATTCGAGACACCGCGAGATAAACTAAATTTGACTATTCAATCCAATCATAAATAATCCAAATATTTGTATCAGAAATAGTTAATCCTTGTGATGAATGAATCGTTATAGTGTATCCTAATGTCCATGGAGTTTTACTCATCTTTAATGCGCTCTCAACAGCACTGGCAGGAACTAAAACAATGTCATTTAGTACAAGATTTTGTTTTTTATCAGTTCCAGGAATTTCAACTGGTCGATAACACAGTGATAGAGGTAGATTTAAAAAATTTTCTTTGTGTAACAGAAATAACTGTTTTTGAAGTGTGTCACAAACTATCTTTCTACTTGCAACTATCAAATCATTTGGTCTCCACAAATTCCAAAATTCATTCATCGTAGTCTCTGGAATTACTCCATGCATTATTTCGCACTGTATTTTATCTGGCTGTAGTCTGATTAATCTCGTAAACTCTTTCAATGGTTCATCAATAGCTCTATGATTATCAGTTATTTCCTCATAATAATCTACAAATGTTTTTAACCATTCGTGCAGAGACTGTCCAACAAAAGGTGGTGGTTGACCATGATTGCCACACATGATAACAGCAGTATTTTTCAGTAACAGCCAATCAAGAAACATTTTTAATACTTCCAACGATACCGTACATATTTCATCCCAGATAATAATCTTAGGGATATGTTTTTCATCCATCCACGATGCAGTCCATGCGTCTGCGCACCATCTGAAGAAACCATGATAGGTTTGAGATTTTACTCCACGTTTATTCATTTCTCTGGCGAGTCTATGTGTAGGTGTCAGCACAACCTTACCAGAATTCCAAAATAATTCAATCGCACATGTTGTTTTACCAGAACCTCCAGGCCCATTGAGATAAATGGTTTTATGTCTGGCCACAGGATCATATACAGATGGCGCTGATGATTTTGATACTTGATTGTTATTCTTGTAATATATTTCCTTGATTTCAATGTCTGCGGATTCAGAATAACTAAATATATTTTCTTGTTTTATTCTCCATGATCCCCATTCACCAGTGCCAAGTAATGGTTTTAGCAAATCAAAATATTTTTTACTTATATAAAATGAATCTGTGGCAACTCTGACTGCGATGAATGGAAATCTGTTTATCATCGATAATAAGTTTATCAAAACGTACGCAAGCATCGAAGATCTCAAATGAGTAAACTGCAGTGACTCACCATCGATATAGCTTACAATTGTACCTAATTTAGTGCCATCTGACAAATAAGCATTACTCCGACTTATAAATGCATTTCTCTCCGTTGTATCAGCAATTATAAAATCGAGTTCGGCATCGTCCATAATTAATCTTGTGCAGTGTTGCTTATGATCACATGAACTTCATTGTGTGAACTTACCGATTATTTTTCTGCCGAGATCCTTTGCAACTTTATTTTCATAATCATATCAGGATTTTTATCATCAGAATATTTCTTTTGTTGTGGCAACCAAACTTTTTTCTGTGGACGATATGATATAATTGCTTCACTTACAACCAGTGATATCAATATCGCTACATCATGCATGTATCGTAATAAAACTATTGGAGCCCAATATTTTTCTGAAAAATGTCTTCCAAACCAAACATAAACAGTTGGATGGAGATTTTGTGCAAACTCGAATAACTCTATACAGGCAGATCCAGTCAGGTCAAAATTTGGCAAGGGTCCATTTTTTGTAACTGGTCATCTCGTGTGTTGGATGACCATATCGCTTAAAATACTCAGAACACTCTCCATATCCAAGAAAACTTTCAGGATAACATGCTACCATATCAACTGATATAACATCGTTGTAATTGTATTTAGTATTCCATAATCTGCTGTGTCCGTATTCGACACAACTGTGCTGGACATCAACAAGAAATTCCGATCTTGTAGACGACGATGAAATTTTTTTCCTGAGCAGTATGGGCAGCAACTGATGGAACGGTAAAAGAATTATTCAGTAATTGTCCAACCCTGAAATCATCAGGGGTATATTTAAATGCAAGATTTTTCATTTCTTTGTGGAGTGATTCTGCACGATAAATTTCTCTGCTAGGCTTTACAAACTGATCACAATTTCCATCATCGGAACTTCGAAATAACCACACAGATACAGGGTCACTCTTACTGATATCATTGATAAAATGAAATATATAGTCGTAAAATTTGACTGTTCTATCTCGTGGAATTATTGTTACCACGGACATCCATGCGTGTGCGTTACGATCAATAATCATTATCAGGGCTCATCTTGATTCATATTTAGATTTATATAATATCTCTCCGGTTAATGTCTTGACCGTAATCGGAAATTTTAATATTTTTTCCAGTTCAGCAACATCACTGATAGACACTCTGGTATCTTAAACTGTTTCTACCCACGTGTTTATTTTTTTATGTCGCAAATCCATTAAACCGTTTACACGTGTCGTGTTTGTGAAGTGTTCTGTAACTCATTCAGCCACACAATTTGTCCATGATAGTTTCATAGGTTTGAGATCATCGACATTGGGTTTATCATTTAACGGATATAGTGCATAAACAACTGCAGTCACAGGATACACTCGTTTGTAATATGGTTTGTCAATACCAGTCAACATTCCTGGTTTGGAATTTTTATTCAATGTGATGATGCTACTTCTAACATGTACGCAGGCAGGGTGATGTTTGTCATGGATAATCTAAGTGTCATCCTCTGTCTGTACAATAAATTTTATCAAAATAATATATCGCTGATTGTCGAGATAGTTAATAATGTTCCTTCCTCACTTATCATTCATTGTAGCATCAACATTCATGATTCTGACTGTTGGCCACACATGAGCTGCACCATCGTTGCAAAATTCCTTTTTTGCTTCACGGATACGATCGGTTATATCACTGTTCATCAAAGCCAGATCTTGCAACGAAAAACTAAATTTAGGTTTCGGCAGCTTGTCAAGATTGAATCTAGCTCAAGAAAACTTAATTGTGGATAATCTCTCAAACTCCTCCATATATTAAGGCAAATATGTGTTTAATTAAACTTTAATTATATATATATAATGATACAAGCAAAGAATAAATGCAATTGGCTTATGATTGTTTTTTCACTTCCTTATAACAAAGCATGCATAAATGAATTCTGTGGTTATCACATGTAAAGTTTTCGACTTGGAAGTGTAGGACCAAAACTGTGTTTACGATGCGGTGTTGGTGTACGAGGAGAAACACGGTTGTGTGTGCAATGCGGTGGAAGACTATCTCGCCAGATTTTCAAAATAATAATTTAGACAAATAATATTATATAAGTTGAGCAAAATGAATTTGTGAAACACCCCACCATCAAGAATTATGAAGCATCTTGTGATGGTGTAATCGGGAACTGTCGACAGAAAAAAACAGTCGGTGTTGTTGATAATGCTGGTAATCTTAGATTTACTGTTGGAAAAAAAAAAACATTTATCTCAGATTCATGTTCCATGTTTTCATGGACTAATCAAAGATGATCTTGTGATCGATCACATAAACGGTGATAAAATCAATAATTCTTTATGTAACTTACAAGCTATTACAGAGTCAGAATTGCAAACTTGGTGAACCAGTATGCACAAAATGGTTGGAAAGAGGGTTATTAAATCTGTGAACACAGAGACTGGTGAAGAAATAATATTTCCATCAATAAATATAGCTGCTAAATAATTATTCCCCCTTCGGTAAAACGTGTCTCAGACAATATAACCAGATCAGCGTATTCAACGAAATTTGAACAATAAAATTTCAGTATGCATCCACTTCTGAATAAAACAAGAAAATATTATAGTTATCTGCAAATATGAAGGGAGATATTTCTGTCAGGTAAAAGATAGAGCGATTAATGAATTATTTCGGTTATCCCGCTTGTTACATGACCGCCATGATTATAATTTTTTTTTTATATAACTGTCTGTAGGCAGTTAGCTGTCAGAGAAGGATATTTACACCTTTGACTTTCCCTGATAAATTCAGAAAAACAAAATATATATTGTTCATGAGTTTGATGTACATTCCTCTTGCATGCAATCCAGGTAGGATGATTGTGTACATATACACTCAATCGCCACTCAGTAGGTTACGCAACATCTGTGTGCAATCCAGGTAAGTTATTTTTAGCTCATACAAGTAACAGATAAGATAGTATACATGTATTTTAACCTCGATGCGGAAAATGCATGTGAATGCATATGTGTTTGGCAATTGAATTAATCCACCGTTTAGGTTGCCTGCACTCCAGCATAGGTAACTTCTTAGTAATTTCTAAAACATATATTTGTAAGAACGTACATTGGTGCAGTGTTATAACATCGGATTCTCGTACTCGAGGCCTGGGGTTCGATTTCAGTGACTGACATATTGTCAATGGTGGCGGTACAATGCCATTTTTTTCTTAATAGTTGGGGGTCCGCAACCCATTTGTTCGAACTTCAACAGAAAAAATTACACTCTCCCACCATGTCACCATGTGGTGGGTGCACTTTTGTACTCCCTGGGGTTGATTATGGAGGATGGTGTGCAGAAATCTGTTGAACATAGAGAAGACCCCCATTGTATGTTATGCTGTCCTTAGAGATACGTTTATATGTATCTGTGCTGTCCTTAGAGATAAGTACTATAATTAAGTTTATATGTATCTGTCCTTAGAGATAAGTTAGTTAAGGTCCTTAGAATTAAGTTAGTTAAGGTCCATAGAAGTAAGTTTATATATGTACCCTCCTGTACCTTCTAGAATATCGTTTGGTAATCTAGGGGTTCACATGGGGATTGTGCTGTCCAAAAATGTTTATTTTGATTCAGATTCAGAAATATTTTTATATTCAGAAATATTTTTATTCTGATTCAGAAATATTTTTTTACTTTTATTATTGATATTTTTTTATTTTAAATAAATATTTATTATATAATGAATTCTGAAAATATTAATGCTATTATTTCTGCTATTAAAAAATTACAGCATGACGGTATAAAAATTTCTGAGGAACTCAATCGTGAAAAAATTATTTGTAATTTTGAATCATTACAATATCGAAAGTCTGAGAACAGATATACAATACCAGCCGATTACAGATTCATAAAGTTGATTCAGTGAGCAATGTTACAGTTGCTGGCAGCATTTACAAATACGCAGGTAAAATTATTTGTTCCCCTTGCACACTCATCGAAAAAATTAGGTCAGAATTATCCCACAAATAGGAAACAAAAAAAATTGTGAACGCTCATATAAGACAGTTGAGGGAGATTATGTCAGATCGTGATTGTGAAATGATCCATAATGTCATTGATGATTGTGAAAGTGAAAGTAGTAATTGTGAAAGTGGAAATATTAAAAATCTGTAAATTTTGTGAAAAATCAGAGATTTTCGTTAAAAAATTACCCTTTTTAGTCGATTTTTCATTGTTTTTTGGTCAAATTTCTCATTTTTAGGCAGCTTAAACAGGTAAATTATCTAATTAGTTTCATTTAGAGAAATTAATTTTCTTGTTTTTTCACAAATTACCTCTGTTTTTCACGGATTTTGTCGTTTTTTGGTAACATTTCCTCTTTTTTTTCGTTATTTTACATGGAAAAATCAATTTTCTTAGTTTCTCTAAATGAAACCAATTAGAGAAGTTAAGTACTTTACCTGACCAAAATATGTGACAATAGAATTGCACATGAAAATCTTCTATGATCACCTTTCAGCATTGACTGACGTCTTGTGAATCCCAAGTTGTATTGTGTGTTTATTGATATTAATGCATCAGTTTGCTCGTCTCCTGCAGCATTTCTTACTCTACCTGCATTTATATTAGTGCTTTCTGGATGATCAGTAGAGTACTTGAGAAACGTCATTGACGGACCAGCCGATCTTGAATAATCATTGGAATATCTTTCAAGGCCAGTTATTGTAGTAGCAACATCGATGTCTTTCTGGATCGATTCAATATTTCTTCCGTCGATGGTATATGTAGCACTGTCAAACAATGCCATAATACCATTATTAACAAAACCAACCTTAATATTAGTTCCATATTCAGTATCATCTGTTTTTAGAATTTCACCTTCTACTTTAATAAATGCTTCAGTGGGTAAGAAATATCTACTTGTATCCTGAACTTGCAGCTCAGTTCGCCCGTGCTGATTTGGCTCTTGTGCGTCATAAGAATAATATTGATAATCGTGCAAGGATCCATCATTGAGAACTGGTGCATCCATGTCAAATGCGAAATCAGACATACACTTGAACATTTTTATCATAATTACTATCATCTAACATGAGGACCACTTCCTGCTATCAGACTAGCAGTTATATTCTTTTGTTGCTCACCAACTAACTCTGCTAGTTTTTGACTTGCAGCTTGATTTATTTTTTTACTAACATTTGCAGGCATAATTTCGGTGCTGGGTAAATTTACTGGCTGAGGTTTTTGTAGTACTAATCATGCCGAGAATGCTTTACTGGCAACGTCGCCGGCAGCACCAATACCTTTATCATGAACAACATCGATGCCTTTCATAGTTGTTTTACAATCAGTATTGCCTTTTGGGCTATCCTTCTGAATAGACCCTGAATAACATCACAGAGTCCATCGCCATAAATTGCTTTATAGGTTGATAATCGCGAATTTATTATCCTACCATGGCAGGTCCACATTGAGCATGATGTATAATCATCTTATTATAGTCATTATATCTAATTGTTTAATCGCTGTAATAATTGCCGGTAATTTTATCGATGAATTCCCAGGTAAACATTAATGTCTATGATACCACCTGTAAATAATCATTGACAAATTGATGTTATCTTGTTGATGATTTCTGGGGAGTTATTACCAGCTCGTTTTCTGCCAATCACAATTTATAGTCTGTCCACGTCAGCAAGGACATTACTGGGACAAGTAATAAGACCAATCCCCCTGGTACCTGTACCAGGGGTAACAATACCGCCTCCAGTTACGTCAGGGACATCTTGCCATTCTTCTTCCTCGGATACTGGACTGGCTGCTCTTTTTTGTTGTGGTGTGGTTGTTGTCATTTTTGTTGTTGTGGTTGTTGTTGTTTTTGTGGTGGTTGTTGTGATTCTGAATTTTTTTTATCTATTCCTTTTATGAACGCAATATATCCTGGATCACTATTTTGAGCCTGACCAACTCTGTAGTGTATGCAATATATCCATTTGTACCAAGCTTCATGACCTACAGCATCAGCGTACTCGGGTTTCAAAATTTTTTTCTTTGATCAAAACTTACAGCGGCAAAGAAAGGTAATTCTCTCATGCTGTCAAGTTTTTTGATGTGTTTAATATATTCTTCGGAAAATTTGTCAGTCAGTGCAACTCTTTCTCATGCATCTTCTTGTTCTTGTTCTGATACACGTTCCTTTATCTCCCCTATTTCAGCACGAGCTTGGTCAATAACCTCAAATATTTCTCGGGTTGGCTGAGCAGCAGCTATTTCAGCTGGAAGTTCTTGTAAAAGTTTTTTTGTTTTCTTAGTTTGCTCTGCTGTTTTTTCAGTTGCTGCTGCGGTTCTTTCCAATGCAGGAAGAAGACCTTTAGTAGTCATTGTAACAGGTTTGAATAATTCTTCTGCGGATTCTGCAAATTCTTCTTGGGTTTGATGACGCATTTGTAATTTTTGTATAACAGAATCTCTAACAGGTAGATATTTCTTGATTGCCTCTAGTCGCTCTCGAGCTAGTCAAGCTGAGTGAGCTTCACCAGTCATTATTGATATAATAATGGTGTAATTACAGCAGCGGAGAGAGTGATGACTACGAGTAAGTGTCTGACACACAAATAAATGCACATAAAAATTTGAAAACACGCACATCAACAATAAAGTAACAAAATATGCTAACACAATTTAGAGAAACTCTCAATCAGTTAGAGGTTTTGGTTTGGCGTTATTGACATGTGCGTTTAATTTTCGTAGGAACCTTTATTTTGAGAAAATAATGGACAACCAATTAGAGTCTGTTCACCCTGTCTGCTGCTGTCTGTTTTCACATTTATTTCTTGAGCCCTCGTGGCAGTAAAAAATAAATGACAAGACATTGGGGTATATCGCACAAACTAGAATACATTTTTATTTTTTCCTGTGAGATTGCAGTCTTCGTATTTACAAAATTATTAAGTTTGACTGTGGGCATAAATTAATCTTTGACAAACTGTTCCATGTCACAAAGTTATCATCAGCTGCATATGCTTTTTTTAAAACAGTCCACAGACGGATGATGTGTTAATATTGGGATTCCATTGCACCTTTGGTCATGTTTGCATCAATGATGATCACTGTCATGTGTAGAAACAACTTTGCCAATACAATTTATATCAAATGGGTTTCATTCAGAATTTCAGCCTGGTCTATTTTTGAAGTATCTCAAAGGGTAGTGCTGGATTTTGTGAAAATTCGTCAGGAACAGCAATTAATGTTTTCCTCTCTGATGTCAAATGTTGTATCCTTTCCATGTCACAGGTATCATTCATTACAATAGCATGGATATCACATTTGCTATAAATTTCTGGGGCTAATAATGCATGCAAAGATTGCTATATTCCCAGGGTTCATTTTATTAAAATCAACAGAGTTCAGTCTTTAAGGCCTTTTTCCAGTTCCCTAGTGAGCCTTGCTAAATGACACTATGTACACAACATTATGCCTGAAAGAGTTATCTGCCTTTACAGGTGTGTTTTTCATTGTTGGCAGCCATAAACCAAATTGTGTATAGACATTGACTTGTATAAATTAACCTGAACAGCGATCGTAGGTCAGCTGCTATATTAAAAGTATTAGTAATATAATAAACAACAAATGTCAGCAATATAATTCACAGCAAGTTTATTATTTATTTGAAATAAAAACCAAACAAAATACAAACCACGCTATTTAAAATCTATGCGTTACGAAAAATAATTGCATTCAGCTTAGAACTGTAAATATCTCACTGCAGGACAAAATTTTGGGTTGAGTGCTTCGTCAAGTTTAAAAGTTTCTTATTGGGGTTTGTTGGGAAAAATGTCCAGGATAAGGAGGAGCATGATTGTCGTTCATGTAAAATCCCCTTCTCACCCTCCCCAAATTAAATTGTGTTTCCAATGTATAGTTTTGCACATTAAATGAGACTGTGTAGTATGTATAACAATGTAATAATAGATTTTAAAGTGATTTATATCAGGTCTGTCACTTGGGAAGCTCATAACATTTTGTTATCTTTTATCCAGGCAGAGGAAGGGCCCAGGATAGTCAGTACTTTGTCTTGGCTGAGGAAGGCAAGGGAATTGCAGAGAAAGAGGAGTTGAACATGATCAGGGAAATTATGATGTATAAGGCTATTGTAGAATTACAAGTTGATATTGCTAGAGATCCACAAAAGGTCAGACAGGAGCTAAAAAAATATCAGGAAGATGAACAACTGGATCGAAAATTGGAGGCTCGTAAACGGAAGGGTCGGCCTATGAGAACCGGTGAATTTGAATTACGATGTATCAGATGTGATGAGTATATTTGCATGTCTTCAGACATCAGAAAAGTCCAGAATGCACACCATGTTGTTGTACTGGATGATTTTGAGGAAAGGGTCAGAATTACTAAAATAGCAAGTCGCAAGGTTATTGATGAAACCATTCAGTTTGTTGGAAAACTGAACTGTAAGAAATGTGGAAATGACATGGGAACTGTGAGTATTCACCGAGGCTTGGACTTTCCAGTTCTCAGGATATCCAGCTTTCTCATTGTCGACACAAATGGTCGACAAAACACATGTAAGCAATGGAATAAGGCTCCTTTTCAGGCACTACCCCTCACAACTAGTGATTTGAATGTTTTGCTTGATAAAAGGGTGGAAAGCAATGGTGATTAGATTTTGTGCATACAAGCCATATCCAGAGTCAAGGCACTACATACAATTGTATTCCTTATCCAGAGTCAAGGCACTGCCTATAATTGTACTCCATATCTACAGTCAAGGCACTACATATAATTGTACTCTATATCCAGTCAAGGCACTGCATATAATTGTACTCCATATCCACAGTCAAGACACTGCATATAATTGTACTCCATATCCTCAGTCAAGGCACTGCATATAATTGTACTCCATATCCACAGTCAAGGCCCTGCATATAATTGTACTCCATATCCACAGTCAAGGCCCTGCATATAATTGTACTCCATATCCACAGTCAAGGCACTGCATATAATTGT
>JAECUM010044481.1:0-14983 GCA_016617855.1 Megalonaias nervosa | reverse complement strand
ATATATTATAAACGATTTAATTACATATTTTCCACTGGTGCATCAATGCCTCTCATTCATCCGCCAACACCTTTGAGCAACATTGTATTGTCTGGCAGTATAACAGCGATTGCACTGTAAGCACCAGCTGGCAAAGGACCAAGAGTAGCTCGCACGTGTATGTCAGCAACTCATTGTGTGAATATATCCAGATGTTCCAGTTAGAAATAATAGATTGGATAGAATGTTTAGAAATCCTGCTGAGATATCTGCAGGCCGGAGTCTGCATTCTGATAATGCCCCATGAATCTCATCAAATTATGATAGGCCCGTGCAGTGTTTTATCTACAAATGGCTTCATGTAAGTCATTTGACTTGTCAAGGCAAAAAACAGTGAGTCAAAATCCAAACCTATGAGTCTTATTCAAGCCGATGATCAGTTTTCAGTAGTTTCTAAAAATTAATTATATTGTTTAAATATGCAACGAAAATATTAGTTATAAAATGTGACTAAAGCCAATAAGGCAATTCCTTTGCCAGAAGCATATGAACATTCTGTATTTGTTAAAAATCTTGTTGATGGTTTCATGTCATCAGAAATAATCTGAGCACATATAACAAGGCGTTTATTGTTGGCTATGTCAGGGCTTTCATCTGCCATTGCTGTCAGAAATGACGAATTTTGCAGGTCACGTATAAGACTATCCTCAACGTTTAATAGGCTCTCCAGTAACTCTGAACAGGTAGTAGGCGAGTCATACTGATTGGCAGAATTCTTCAAAATGGCAATGACATCAATTTCTTCAGCTGCTGAATTGTGTATTAAATAAAGAAGAGATTTGTATTTTAAAAAAGGGATGTCTTCTACACTCAGCCAATGTACACACTTACATAGCATTTTCACTGCTATGTCTTGTTTGGAAGAATGTTTTTGTAAACCTACATTCAAATCTGCCTCAGGTGTTGTAGATCTCCATTCAGCAGTTTGTGTTCTGGCAACCCAACATGCCTTGCCAGTGTACTGTTCTGAAATCTTTTGATTTTTGCACATTTGGTCATGGAGGATTTTTTTAGCCTCTGTACATATATGGCAGAACATAAAGGCGTCTTCACTGTCACATTCTTCACTCGACTTAAACGCCTTTTTTGAAACCTAGCCTGCTGTATTTTCAACCATTGCTGCACAAAATATGTTTCATCTTACAAGTAAGCATTACCTCATTTTTGGATGATGAAGGCTCCGCTTGTTTAATACTATTATCATCGATCAGTCATAAAAGCGGTCCTAAAGATAATTTCGTTTGTTTCGGATCTATTTTAATTTTTTTTTTGCCTTGGACGCATTTTCAGTCGAACACTGACTGTATCTTGGAACAATGCAAAGCATACAATTGAATGAATGAAAAACTGTTGTTTCGTTGCACAACAAAGGTGCGCATAAACTAGTTTCTCGTGAGAATAACTTTTAAATCACGTGTTTTTCTCCACCTCTTTCTTGGGTATGGTGATTATACGATTCTAACATCCTGTTGCTACAATTGATGTGACAGTTACAGGTCACCTAAGGTCAGCTCCAGGCTTCACACTCAGTTGAAACCCTGTGTATTATGATAACAGAGTAAGAAACTGATGTGCGCGTTTTCCCTCTTTGGGAGAGTTGTAATCTAGCCATTAAAGTAGTTGGACCAAACCTTAATTGTGTTAATCAGGAAAACATAATATTGGGGTGCGTCAATTTACGTAGCAGTATCGAGTTTTAGACCAAACCTTTGTGGGTTTTTTTTTGTTAATGAGCAAAACATAGCACTGGGGTGCGTCAATAGACGTACCAGTGATGATTTTTGTGCATCAAATTGGAAACGTCTGCGTTTTTGACGCATGATGCATGGGTAGATAAAACACTGCCCATGTAATGTTGTTTTTGTTGAAATTCAGTATTATGTCTTCGTATGGTTCCTGATGCTCATTTATCCTCAGTGAAATCATAGACACTGCTAATCTGTCAAACACCATTGGGTTTGCTCTCTGATCATTAGACCTGGTGGCACGCTGAAATGCCTTGAATATATGTTGTGGTGTTGAAATTTATTGCTGTGATGTAATCTGCTGTGAAAATGTTCCTACTGTGCCTGGAGCTGTCTTTGGTCAGTGTCAGCCACAACAACATTGATTTACCACCGCTGTCCATGAATGATAGCAATCGTTCTTCTGTCAGTGACGGAGTCATCGTTGGCATACATAATGCTAGTTTTGTTAGTGTTACTGTACCAGTATCACCCTCATCAATCCCAGTGTGCCAGATTGCATTGTTTGTCGGTGGTTTTTCGAACCAGTGCAACCATATGTTTGGCTCCAAAGATAACTTTTCTAACATGCAGAATTTGAAGATATGTGACAGCAGAATCACACATGAATATCCACCATCTGCATTAACTGAGATCGTTGTGCTGCAAATCCCAGGTTGAATTCTGGATTGGCGCCATGACAACCGCGGTTACATCAGCATCAGCAACATTGGCATAGTTTTTTGGTTGTCTCGTGTCATACTGCCTATTGTCAGGGTGGTCAGTAATGTCCTTTGTGAACATCATAGACAGGCCAGCAGACCGAGTATAGTCATTGCGGTATCTTGCTAGTCCAGTAATTGTCATAGCAACATCGATGTTGTTGAAGCATTCCTCAACCTCTCTACCATCGATGATTTATCTGGCACTGTTAAATAATGCCATAATAGCATTGTTAATGAATCTACATCGATCATTTGCTGCATATGCGGTATCATCATCTTTCACAAGTCTTTCACAAGTTTACCATGAAATTCAATGAATGCCTCAGTGGGCAGGAAAATACCTTGATGTATCTTGGACTTGTAGTTTGATTCTTCCTCGTTGGTTTGGTTCTCATGCTTCATAAGAATAATATTGATAATCACGCACAGACTTGTCCTTGAGTACTGGTGCATCGATGTCAAATGCGGGATGAGATACATGCTTGAACATTTTAATTATATTCCTTGTCTAAAATGATGTGCTAACACTGATCAGTAAGTGGTGGATCAGTGATGACAACAGGCCAGACCACCACCTGTTGTTAGATTTGCAGTTATATTTTGGGCTTCTTCACCAGCTAATTCTTTCAACTGTTCATTTGCAGCTTGATTTATTATTTAATGACACTTGCTGGCATCACTTCAGTGCTGGGCAGTTTTACTGGCTGTGGCTTTTGTTGTACTAATCGCACTAGTCTGTCTGGGACAGCTGAGAAGGCTTTACCAGCATCATCACCAACAGCGCCAATACCTTTATCACGAACAACTTTGATGGTTTTCATGCCTAATTGTTTTGCAGTTGGGATTGCTTTTGGGGCTATCCTTCTGAATAAACCTTGAACAACATCACCAATCCCATCTCCGTAGATAACTTTATATACTGCTAATCATGAATTTTATCACTGACCATTTCAGGTCTACATTAGGCATTGTTTATAATCATGTTATTTTGTTATCACTGATCTAATTGATCAATCGCTTTAGTAAAGTTTATCATGAACTGCCAGCGATTCTGGGATCACATTTTATTTCTTATGACCACGATGAGTTTGCATATCACGAGTGGCAGGGCCACTTCCCGCTGCTTCTTGAAATGATTCGTTGTGTGGATCTGGTTCTGGAGAGTGTGTCTGGAGCACCCATGATGCAGCTTTTTCTCTAGTACTTATGCCTGACTTTCTACTTTTTTCTACTTCTTCAAGTTTATGCATCATTTATTCCTGTTTTTCTTCACTTTTCTGCTTTAAAGTTCCAGCATATTCCTGTACTGATTTTTTAAAGATTTCAAAATCATTTATATCTTCCCTATATCTGAGCTGCTGAAAGCAATGCAATATACATCTCTGACCCAATCCGCAGCTTTTAGACTGTTAGTATATTAGGGGTGAACATATTGATTAACATATTGATTGCTTCTGTTGTATCCAAACTGTTTGACAGAATCAGGGATGAGGAGAAATTTCTTAATTGCCTCTAGTCATTGTCAAGCTAGTTTGGCTTTATAAGATTCCATAGTTAAAACATAATCACTCATTATTATTATTATTATTGTTATTATTATTACAGCAACGATTTAATTTTACATCACCTGTCAATTTAATTATGTATTTAAAATTGGTCTGTCAAGACTAATCAGTGCCAGTAATTTTCCATTGAGCTTAGAATGGACAGTGATCAGTGCCAGTAATTTTTCATGGAGATCAGAATGATGTATTTAAAATTGGCCTGTCATGAGTAACCTGTGCCAGTAATTTTTCATTGAGCTTTAAATGGACAGTAATTAGTGCCAGTATTTTTCCATTGAGCTTAGAATGTTGTCCATGCACAAATTAACATCGATCAGTACATATCCTGTTGATGTACTGGGCGTTATTGTTTTAATATTATGTTGCAGATGTGTTGCTCTTAAGTGAAATGGTTGGCCAGTGGGGATTTCAAAACACCACCCGGGTCTTGCCAACCAAGCTTACATATAAGGTTTGGATTGACTTTTGGCAACAAAGAAAGCAAACTTTTTCCAAGACCCAGATTGTAGAATTGGGGCCTTGGCAGGGGGTGAGTTGTCGCCCCCCCCCAAAAGTCGGCTGACTTCCCCCCTGCTATATATATATATATATATATATATATCTATGTATGTATGTATGTATGTATGTATGTATGTATGTATGTATTGTGACCCCATTATAACATGATGGTTGGGGACCCCAAAACGTGACCATGTTATGCACTGAACCTCGCTAACACCAACCAGGTCAACTTAGCTCAAGAAAATGATGCATGCATTTAAAACAATGGTAGTGGTGGTGGGTAATAGAAGCCAAAGCAAAACAATATTGGATTAATTGGCACAGTTACCATCCTATAAAAATGTATACACAAGTAGTGAAAACATAGAGATTGCATGTATAATATTTTACTTTATTAAGAAAATCATGCATTGGTACATATACATGTATTCTGGATATGTATATATACATGTATGTATATATAGAGAGAGAGAGAGAGAGAGAGAGAGAGAGAGAGAGAGCAACACCATTTACTTTCCGCTGGTCTCATGGCATGCAGTGAATCCATAATACATGTAATTCCATTGAAAACATGCACACACATTTAAAATGTTCAATAATTTTATCACAAATCATCATGTATCTGATATCAGTGGAAAGAAATGATAGCAAAATTACATAAGGAAAGATGACGTGCATTTATGGTTCAGTACGTTCTAAGGTCAATAAATGGTGTTTGTGTAAATTTCATACTGCTAAAATGTTCTCACCCGCAAATCAGAATACCTTATTAATGTTTCAATAACTGATTAATTTTAACCTGCCTGCTGTTACTGTCACATTTGCTGTCCTCAGATGGCCTACTTGTTAACACATAAATCTGTAGCTAGTTGTGATTATTAACGCTGGATTTAATCCTGTCCAGAGCTTCAAGCTTCTCTTTAACGGTAAAAGCTTTTTGTTTCCATGTATTGTTATATGTTGTAAATGCACACTAATTCACACTTTCACACCTATTCATTTGAATGACTACAGTTGGAATAATTTTCAATCAACAATGGCATCATTTTTATGGGGAATGGATGACATTATTCATTGGTCAGCTGATTGCATCAAAGAAAACTGCCAAGCCATGCACACGTGTTAGTGACTTTTCATTTTCTTGATGTTTTATAAATCATTGCCTCATATTTTTAAAAAGTTCTAACTCTGCAGTTGATGTTGATAATTAGCAATGTACTTAAAATAATTGATTCATAAGTTCAGGCTAGAATCTTTTATCAATCACTGCATTGTTTGGTGCTTAGTTATGTATGTAGTTTAAAGAACAAACATATGTTGGCTATTGCTTGAACAACGACTGTATACGGAATGTATTGAAGACAAACACAAAGTAGACTTGATGGTTTTATTGTTCATAGATCAGTAATAATAAGATTAAGACTTATGAGCTGACATCTTTCAGCAATAAACTAAGATCAAAGTTCTCAAAAGGCCCAGCAGCTTTTCAGATTCTGGTATTTCCGATGTTTATTTTGGCACAAAACTTAAAGAAATGGGTGAAATTGTAGAATTTGAGGAGCAATGCCGTGATCGTGTTATTTTCAAAATCATATGTGATCTCTTCCCCGAAATGATAATAAACTTTGTACACATTACTTTTGGGTACTTTTAAGAATTTTTTTTTTATGTACAAGAAAAATACATGTATATGAAATTTCAGGAGTACACCATGATAATGTTTTGTTCATTTTTTATTTCTATTCAAATTATACCATTTCTTTTCTCCAAAATGATATTAAACTTTTTTCATTATTTCTTGTAGTTTAAAAAAAAAATGTTTCTATTTTTGTGAAAAAAAAAAAAAAGTATGAAATATTGAAAGCCATGCCATGATCATGTTATATCCAAATTCATGTTATCATGGATCATGCTATAGCAGGGTCACACTGTATATATACTGTATTCTCAAAGTTGGGATATAGCAAGAATTTGCAGTGTTTTTTCTTCATAATAAACCGTTCTTAAGCTGCAACAAATGTGACAGTAACAATAAATTTGCTTGTTTCTGTCTTCTTAATGTATTTATCATAAACAGAAAGACCATTTACTTAGCAAATCTATCCTCTCTGTCAGATCTATCCTTCCTGTCCTCCTGTGATAAATTTTTGCAATAGTGTATGACCAAGTATGAGTTGTTATAATAGGATGTGGTTTTCAAAAAAATAATATTTCTGATTTTCACAGATGGACCAGATGCTGGTAGCATTACCCTATCCCCTAACAACATCTCATATGAAAAAACAGAATCATCATCACTCTCTGTCAACTGTTCTGTAGACTGCTACCCCTACTGTCAGTATAGATGGACTGGTCCAGGGTTAGGTAACTATGGAAACACAGGGATGCTGTCCATATCTGAGCTTAAGAGGAACCAGACGGGGGTATTCACATGCACAGCCACCAACCCTAACATTACCAATAAATCTGACACAGCCACAATATCTGTCAGAGTCTTCTGTAAGTGTATTAATTCTACTTCATGTGCTTTTAACAGAGATGCCAACTCCTCCAATTTGCGTGAATTATGCCATCTTACAATGAAAATCGGATCACTTATCAAAACGCGAAAAATTTAGATATTTCTTCCATTTAGAAATGCTTGAAGTCATTTTGGCTATTTTTGTGTCATGACTTCTCTTCTTTGTAATGCATTCATTGATTAGGAAAACATCAGAACCACGGAGCAAATGGAAAACCCTTGATTCTCTTGGTTGAATAACAGTTCCTGCATTTTCATTGGTCAAATTTATATCTTGCTTTTAGCCCCTGTTGTTTTTGATCAGTTGTTCACTTTGTTTGAGAAAAATAGTTGTATGCTGGCCATTAACGCTTGAATTTTTTCGCAAAATGCCATCTTCTGAGTTGGATATGCAACCAGAATGAAAAAAGAGAAAGCACAAACAGTGACAAGTATGCTAGAAAATTTCCTGGCATCGCAAAGTATAGACTTGGTGATAAGTTTGCATTTTGCACATGGTATAAGGCAGACATTAAGTCAGCTTGCGGTGGATGAAGAGATATAGAGAGACCACTAAAACTTCAAAGCACAAGAACACTTTCTCAAAAGAGCCACAGCTGTATTTGAAAGCTCAAAGTTTCTTTTCAGCTGAAATGACCTGTCAGTTATGAATGCAGAAAAAGTTTTTATTAACTTTTTTTGTCGCAAAATTGCAGAAAAAGCTGGGACTATGTTTCGCACGATGTTGCCAAGAAATATAGTTGTGCCAGAATAAAAGCCAGTGTAATGATTAATGTACTGGCAAAGGAAGATGTCTCTCATGTGGCTGAGCATCTTCCTGATGCTCCTTTGTCACACCTCTATCTGATGCGTTGCCAAGATAGCCACTTACCAAGCACAAAATACATAACTATAAAGCATAATCTATGAAGAACAAAGGAGTTGATTTCTCAGAGTTTGTGTTTTATTAGGATTCTAGTGGACAATAGGTTTATTTTATTCTTCATGGATGTGTTTTAATATTTAAAATAATGGTAGACATTGCCTTGCATTCTGAGAGATGAATTTTTTTTTTGTATTTTTTTTTGTTGTAATGTTCAGCAGCTAAACAATGGTGAATGAGCGTAAGGACAAATAAAAATGTCTAAATTATGCATTTGCATTAAGGACATTTATAACACCAGATATAAACAAATACACCCAGATTGCATCATTTTCTGGCCCACCCCTCCACTAGATGTACCATTGCCCTTTTGCTACTCAGCCATGCTCAGATTTTATATTCTTGAATGTTGGCATCTCTGTTTTAATTGTAGTCTTCCTTTACATATAAAAGTAACACCGTCTGTGTTACCTAGAAATGACAGTAACACTTGTTAATTTACCTAGAAATGAGATACTAAAAGGTAAAACAATTATGATGTCATATGAGCATATCTGCCATAACATACCATATCACATGAAAAACACGATTTTGGACTCTAAAACCTCCCGACACAGTTATTTCAGAAACAAAAAACCCTACATCTCATGACTATTGCATGATATGCCTGTAATCTGTAGGCTGGTATGTATGAACAGTAAACAGGGGCAAGAATATATGGCAGAGTAAAATTACCCCAAGATAGAGAAACCACATCAACATGTGTATGATATATATCTTAGCAGCTGATAGTCTGGTTTTGAGGCAAAAAGGCCAGGATTATATGTACCAAAATATATTCAATTTCCAGGAAAGTTGAGGCCTCAATATACATTCAGAATCATGGTTTAGGACATGCAGTTGAAAATCAATCTCAGTATTAGATGTGCCTGGCAGATGACTAGCACGGAGTCAAATATCTATTGCTGCATGTCATTTCCATATTTTAAAAAAAATCCCAAAAAACTGAACAAAACATTGTCGAGTTCCTCAACCCTACCCCCATATTTATTAATGTATCAAATGGCAACATTATTGTCCTTTAGTGTTCTTACCTGCTGACCCTTAATAACTGAGCAGAAGCATTGTAGAAATGAAGAAACCTGCTCTTAGTTCAAGGAAATTAAAGTTCCAGCCTTCCTTATGATGACCATTGGCCTTCTGTTGATAAACTAAAGCATAGTTAAATATAACCCTCCCATGTTATATTATCACTATTAATAAGGGTTTTGGAAATTTCTTACAAATTGTCAAGGAATGGCTAATTCTGTAATTTATGTGCAGTGTTGATGCACAAATGATTCAATACATAAGGAATATTCAAATTTGGTGACGTCGTCAAAATTCACCCATTATGAACTATGTGCCGTTGGGGTGCAGGGTTTGTGTCAAGGGCTCTGAAGTTCAGTGGTATGTATGGCACTACAGCTTCAATGGCAAACATATTTCCAATCAGCCTAGCTAGCAAAATCCCCAATGGCAACCTATCAGCCTTTTCTTTTGTAAGGCATGCAGTCATGTGAACAGAGAATGAAACCTGCAAACAGACTAACTTGAATAATGAATCTCAAGTTATCCACCAAATGCAGTGCCTTGCACATCACAGTCAGTGAATGTGTCTTTCTGTAGTAAACTCATCATTGTACACTACATTATAATAGCTAACTTTGTGCAGGTATGCAAAAATAGGTTGAATAACTCTGAATACATGAAGTGCAGAGGACAACCAATTTGGAAGTCAAATTATTTGATAAACTGTGTTATCCCAACATAATCTTTAGTAAGGTTTGTGCAAAGCATGACTGTTAATAAAATGATATGCCTGTTTTAAGTAAATGGTGGCAAACCAGCAGTCTTCTTTTTTCTTTACTTCTTTATTAGATTGATGGCAGAATATAAAGTTCCATCTCTAAGTAATGATTTTCTGTGCATTGACTGAAGTGTTTGCAGCTAAGAATGATTTTCAGCATGCCATCATGCTTGGGTCTTAGAAATAAGCCACAGAGAAAAAGTTTTTGTTGGTAAGTTGGAGCAGGGGCTAACAACTTTTTTTTCAGAATCAATTTCAATCACATCCTCAGTCTTACTGAATTTCATCATGGGTTGAAAAGGTTATTTTATTAGCGGTGACCAGTGCATTAAAAATTGCTATAGGAGGGAATGACTGTAAATTTAGTGCAATATAATAGAAACAGTACTAATCTGAGTCAGGTTGTCTTTTACTGGAGTCATAAAAAAACAGGAGGGTGAACCCGAAACGTGTGGAAAACTACACACACTTAGTTTTTTAGCTAAATTATGAACTGACCATCACTTTTGAATTGCATGCTGGACAGTCATGTGACCTATGCATCATCTCGTGGGGTCCTTTAGGGTATGGAAGGGTCAGTGGAATAAGTAATTTTGGCATAATAATAATAATAATACACCTCTCCCTCGATAACTCGCGCACATCAGGGTCCAAAAACACAGACCACACTATAAGCGAGGGCACGAGTTACCGATGGACCTCCAAAAACCCGCTAGACATTCAGAAAACCGCAGGGTTGGGGGAAGGAATGGGCTGTTTAATGGCTGAATCCTCATTTTATAATCGAGTCGAGAAAAATCGTCAGTAAAGCGCTTTTTCTGATGAAGTTGTTCGTTATTAACTATATATCACATTTAATTTCAAAATGTCCAACATCTGAAAGATCGATAACATGATTACAACTGGTTTCAACAACCAAACATGGTTTGCGAAAATATTCGTGTATTACATCACGGCTTTTTGTTTTGTTGATTAGTCTGGTTCCCGGAGTGTTGTATGATAGTATTTCACGAAACTAGGAGTTTATGAAGCAGGGAACCAGACTAACTGTTGATACACTACCAAACAAGATTCATTTTTATCAAAAACACGTAACATTTATTTTGTCAGACAATCGTCTATGTCGAAACTCAATTTTTGTATTTTTCAGTTAGTAAAATATTCATGCAGTGATTTCATTGCAAATGTAATTGTGAAACTTCTTATCATGCTTGAGGATATCTCTACATGCGAATTCAAGAAATCTCTGAAACTCGTTTTTCCACAACAGTCCGTATCAGTGAAACAAAGCTCATTATTTTACGAAGTACTCATTTCGCTTGGTTGCCTTGCTGTCTTTAATCACATTTATGATTGAGTAGGTAATTTTTAAGGTAGTTTAATTAGATATGTACATAATAAAATGTATCACAGTGTTCGATTGATCAAATGAAATGAGTTACCCGACATAAAACCGGTGCCGCTGGTTCTTAAGCCTGTAGGATTTGTATGCCTTTTGACATTTTTTCAATTCCATCTGCTTTATTTAATTCAGAAGACGTAATTACCATGATAATGGAAAAGGAGACCCTCTTTTTATTTAGTGCAACAATACAACAGATGCTTCCGCTAGTCCGATATCAAAACACGGTGGGCATTTAATTAGGTTCTCAGCGAAACGCTCGCGGACATAGCTGTTAAAGTAGATTGACACATTTTACGTTTAATTACAAGAGGACACATTGCATTTATGATGATTACACTTAAAAGGAACTAAAAGATAGAAATAGAACACAAATTTCAATTGATAAAAAAAAAAAATTAATTGGTATTTATTTATTAAAGTACTGCCTCCACTTGGCGTAAGTGACATTTTCATTGATCGAAATGTCCTTGAATATTGTAAATTGCAGTTTACTAAGAATGTCGCTTGAAAAGAAAATGTAACAAGTTATATGACTTCTTATTAAAAGTCATTATTTCATAATGTTGATTAAATTTCCAGGTCCTATCTACCGTTTTTGACGATAAAACGAGCGACATTATCAGGTTTCCGTTACCAATTTCGATCGCGATTTTCTTCAAATTCAACCGATTGGGATAATTTTTTGGTATTTTCTGGCTTAAAAATTGGGATCCACACCTGACCCCGCGTTATAAGCGGGTTCGCGAGTTATCAGGGTGCAAGTTATCGAGGGAGTGGTGTAATAATAATAATAAAGACTTTATTTAGAGAAGGTAACTCAATTAGTTATTTGCTTAAAATTATAACTTTCATTACAGATGGTCCGGATACCCCATTGCAACTTTCTCCAGTCAATACAAGTTACAGATTATTGGAAGAAGCACTGATTCCTGATGTTAATTGTAGTTCCAGTTGTTTACCTTCTTGTGAATTCAGTTGGACCGGACCAGTACCATCCATGACTGCAGTTATCTCCCTTAGGAAAGCAAACAGATCTATGAGGGGAAATTATATATGCAGTGGAGAAAACCCCAGAACACAAGCCAAGGCAAATAGCAGTGTTGTCACAGTTATAGTTATATGTAAGTCTGAAATGAAAGTAAATATAATTCTTTCCCAATAACTTAGAACTTCTCACTGTATTCTAGATAAAAGTGTTATCAGTTTTATGTCTTGACAGATAATAAGCACGAGTTTTTAAAGCTAGAATAAGACTTTAGCAATTTTTAAAGCAGCAACAATTTTTAAACTGAAATGATAATCATGTTCTTTGTAGCTCATAACTACTTACCATGAGTGTCCTAGCACCCATATCCAACTGAATCATTGGGTTTGAATTATTTCATTTTTGGGCAATCCTTGGTGTTGTGGACTAAAAATCATATTGATTACACTTGTTGTAGGTGATATGAAAATGTGAGTCACCTTGCTCAGATTACAACAATTATTGTCTGATTTAACTTGTTCATAAGATACATTTAACATCACTGAACTGATTTCAGTGTTAGGATATAGCCACATGATGAGCTTTGATTAAATCTATAATTAATATATTGTGAAAAATAACAAAATTACTGAAGTCACATCATTCAAGGTATTATTCTGAGATATACGCAGACAGAATAAAGATCTTTCAAGTATATACCAGACCTGCCAACCCTTACGGTTTTGCCGTAAGTCTTAAGAAAATTACCCTTAAAATACGAACTTACGGCATACAAGCAGAAACTATGGGAAAATGATCGTTGCTGAAAAATCCAGATAATTGATATATCTGTGTTATATTTGGATCTGGGTTTCATATTAGAATTAGTGAAATTAGTTAGGGAACCAGACTAACTTTACAGCAGCACCCCAGACACTTTAAACTGCACCTATTTGTTCATGTGAAGCGTCTGCATGATCAAACTGTTGATTATAGAATTTTTTAAAAATGGCATCCCAAAAGTGATGCATGTTTAAGACGAAAGGGAAGATAATCCTCTAGAAAAGTGTTAATAATCAACACAGAAGAATAAAAAGGAATATTCAGATTCTTGTGAATAAAAGATGGAAAGGACACAATTATGTTTATTAGACATCACATGCCAATTTGAGTACATCTCGTGGCGGGAGATCTGATTGCCGTCATCATATGAAATGGATAAAGAATTTCCAAGAATTATGTCAAGTTGAGAGATAGCAACAAGCCGAGGAGTTGCATAGGGTTTGGAACTAAAGTTTGTGCAACTGTACTAGTGGTAAATAAGGTCTACACGTACTTTACGAACTTTTCAGTTGAACATAATGTTATCGTCGCTGTGTCAAACTTTTAATTATGTTTTCCAGCTTTACAATAGCAGTTATTGATATTTTGTTACATCTTACTGAAAACTGGTCAATCTTACGGAAAAAAATCAGCTGCCTTACTGAGATGGACTCGTCAGGGTTGGCAGGTCTGATATGCAAGTATGGCCAACATTACTAAAAGTAGTGACTTTTACATGGCTTCCTCTCAGAAACTGCATATCCAATTTTGACTGCATTTGACAAAACAAAGAAAATAAACATTCTGACATGAAGAGCTTTCAAATTATTCAGATGATTCTAAGTTCACCGTTAAGTATTGCCATCTTCACTAAAAATAGAAACTTTTTGATCTAGGCGTCTAGAAACCAGTCAGTAGAATTTGACCAAATGGACAGAAAGTATCTTAATATGAATGGAAGTTAAGATCATATAAAAGATGCCAAACTATCGGCAAATGTGATCATGGTTGCCTTGGAAAACAGATAATGGTAAAATTCTTTTTCTTTGATTTAATATTGCTAACAGCTACATTGTTGATCTTTTTTCATCATTTCTGCCTTTCAGGAGATAAACATATTTATTATTGATTTCATCTGAGTTCCTTATAGTGTCTTGTTTACATATTGCCTTAATAATGCTGATATTAAGATGAATTTTTTCCATGGATTTCCACAAGAAAACTTCTTATGTTTTCCTGCTCTTAAATGATGTCTTATGGGTCTGAAATGAAAATGGTGACAATCATAACAGTTATTTTGAAGCGTGTGAAGAATATAAGAGATGGTTTCAGCACTTGGCATTTTAAAGGAAGAATTGGTCCTGTCTTAAATCCCTGGATATTCTTTTTGGCCAATAGAGCATGAATCATTTGTTTTACTGCTTATCCCATTGATGACACCAAGTCCAGCAAGTCATGCCCTGCTTTCATAAAATTCATTATTTGAGAAAAAGACATATTTAATGGTTTGTTCATGTAAATTCTTTCAAAATTGTTCATGGTAAGTTCGTGTACCAAGGTTATGAAAAACAACAAAAACTATAAAATCTTGGACTAAGTCAAAAAGTAATTATTATGGTATATAAAACTTTTTTGTTCATTAATTGAGACATTTCATTGTATCAAAAGCACTTGTGAAATAACCTGTTGCTATTAAATTGTGAGTAATGAGTAATAACTTCAGTGCAACCCAGAAAAATAATTTAATAGTAATAAGAATTTACATGCATAAAGGAAACAAACTATTTCTTAAAAGTCCTGACTGGAAATTACTAGATTTATTTGATTATAACTAAATAATGAATATTTTAAATGATTCCTGATAAAAGCAATTTTCTAGTGGTAAGATTTCATTTATTAGTAAAAATAAGTGTGTATTGATGTTTTGTAGGTTTCAGTACTTGGCAATTAAAAATAAGAAATGGTCTTATCTTGGATTTGTGGAAATTCTTTTCAGTCAGTGGAGT
>JAECUM010044479.1:0-13418 GCA_016617855.1 Megalonaias nervosa | reverse complement strand
CTCTACCCACAACACTGAGGGAACTGTCCTCAGTAAAATAAACACACGAAAACATATCTAATAAATTTTCAAAGTAAAATTAATGCAACCTAGATGAAACTCACTCTTAAAATGGCGACCGGCGGTCAATTCTCAGCGTCTCACATGCCACGATGCAATCGTATTTTATCCTCTGCACATGTATAGATAGAAGGCTCTTCAGGGGGAAATTATTCGAATACTTTGTAATTTTAATTAATTAGTCTGCAACAGAGATGTCTCTATCAATATACAATTAAAATAAAAACGTCTCGTTAACAAATGATAAAGTTATTCATATTTACTATAGCAATCATGCAGGTTTTTATTTATTAAATAAACAACATCATTTAATGTCCCCTCGACCTCTCACTGAAGCTGACCACAGTCTACTGCTATGCAGTAGTCACGTGTGAAACTTGATACTTCAATTTGTTTGTAACTGCGAACTTCTTTATCAGTTTCGTCATTGTTCTGTGTAAGATTACAAGTAGTCAGTGCCTACAATAAAATGGACCATACAGAAAATCAAAAGACCGCTAAAACAAGACGTGGTCCATACGGGAAAAAGAAATTAAAAGAGGGCACTGTAGAAATTCCCGATAAAATAAGAAAAGAATACGAAGAGGAACTAATGGCAATTCTACCATGTACCGACAACAAAACTGCTGAAGTCAACACAGAAAAACATGTAAGTTTGCATTTTTTTTTTTTTTTTAATATAAATTCCGGAAAATTCATGACGGAATATCAAGATTTTACTTGTGTACGTCGATCTAAACTGGTTATATTAGAAGCGAGTCTCAGCAAGCCAGCTGGTGGTTCCAGGAATTTAAAAAAGTTTGCGTGTGTGGTGTTGGAGGGGGGTGGGGTGGATAGATTGTGTGTGTGTGTGTGTGTGTGTGTGTGTGTGTGTGTGTGTGATTTGGATTTTTAACGTAGCTTTAACAATTTTCCAGTCATATCGCTACGATGTCTGCAGTGTGGCAGTTTAGGATGTCTAGCACTGGGGCATCATGCCGCAGACATGTAGCATCACAGGAGTCTGCAGTTTTATCAATAAAGCACGACGAAATTTCTGACAACATGAAATCACCTTATCGGTATTATAATCTGCAGTTTTATCAATAAAGCACGACGAAATTTCTGACAACATGAAATCACCTTATCGGTATTATAATTTAACTATAATACCGATAAGGTGATTTCATGTTGCCAGAAATTTCGTCGTGCTTTATTGATAAAACTGCAGACTCCTGTGGTAGCATGATGTCCCACCCAGTCACATTATCCTGACACCAGGCCGACCAGTCCTAACACTAACCTCTTAATGCTGAGCGCCAAGCGAGGCAGCAATTAGTACCATTTTTGTCAGTCTTTGGTATGACTCGACCAGGGCTCGAACCCACGACCTCCCGCATCCGAGGCGGACGCTCTAACCACTAGGCCACCGGAGCGGTCAGGGGCGGGTAGAAAAGTGGGTGCATGCCTTACATTTTTTACCATTTGTGTAAGATAGGGGGTGCACATCACATCCACCTGACTCTCTGGATCCAACAAAATGAAATCTAATTACACATATAACTGCTTACATGAGCAATTTATCAACAGGCATAAACATGAGTGTGTATTTAAGGAATATTATAATGTGCATGTATTTTATAAAGACAGTTTCAAAACATGGGCAAATAAAAACCAAGGCTGCTTTAATCTACAAACTTAAAGATCCCCACCACCACCCCATTCTGGAATGTTACTATGAAAGAAAATTTTTTAAGATTGATCTTAGTTAATGTCTCCTTTTTTTCCTCAGTGCAATCCATGTTGGCAAGCCTTTACATTTTCTTACTCCATTTTTCATTATTAGTTTTATTAAGAAAAATCTTTCTATTTTGCAGGCCACAGATGATACAGTGAACAATTCTGAGACAATTACTAAATGTTTCAAATGTGATACAGAAATGGAAAGTATACAAAATGTATCTACAAGCTCACTCACATTTTCTGATAAATATAAGTTTGTTGAAGATGATTTCATATCTTTTACAAATGACTCAGAAATTTGTGATCCAGAAATAACAGAAATTTGTGATCCAGAAATAACAGAATTTACATCGATTCAGTTAGAATCAGACTGAGCTGGAAGAAGAGAATTTTACGCTTTTTGAAGAAGAACCTCAGTTTGCAAGTGATTATTTAGACAGCAGTACTGATGATGATATAGATTCAAAACCCCTTTATGAAGGATCCTCAGTGACAACAGGAGCATTCATGTTGCTTCTAGCTTTATTTACATCTAAACATAACATAACAGGAGATGGAATACAACAACGTTTGAATATAATTTCACTAATATTGCCTGCTAATCATAATTTGAGTCTTAGTTGTCATGCATTCAAAAACTACTTCAAAAACTTGAGGAATCAATTAATAAAGCATTTTTATTGTCCGACTTGTTTAGGTATTGTTGAAAATTCTGAAAAAAAAAATCATGCACATATACATTATGTAAGAAGGTGTTTACTGAAAAACTGCCTTTTTTTATAGAGATACCTGTAATTGACCAGATTCGAAGTAAATTTGCTCAAAGTGGCTTTTATAATAAGTTACAGGGACGATTTTCACGAAAACTTGGAGAAGTTTATGAAGATATTTATGATGGAAGTGTTTATCAAAAGTTGTTTGTTAACAATGATCCACTGAGTCATCATGAAAATATTTCATTTGTATTCAACACTGATGGAGCACCTGTCTTTAAAAGCAGCAATACTTCAATATGGCCAATATACATGGTTATCAATGAATTGCCATACAAACTTAGAATGATGCGTGAAAACATGATTTTAGCAGGATTATGGTTTGGCAAAGATAAACCATCAATGTGTACTTTTTTAAAACCATTCCAACAGAGCATGTCTACTTTTAATGAAGGAGTAGAGGTCTCATCACCTGAGAGAGGTACATTCATATGCAAAGGCTTTCTTGTGGCAGGAACTGCAGATTTACCAGCACATAGCTTACTTTGTAACTCAGTGCAGTATAATGGTGCATTTTGATGCTGGAAGTGTATTCAAGAAGGCAAGACTGCAAAGGTAGGAAATGGCCACAGTCATGTTTTCCCTTACATTCATGAAGATCCTAAAGGACCTACACGAAACAGTGAAGATGTTGTAAGGGATTCAAAGGAGATAGTTGCCATGAAAAAACAAGGACAAAAAAAACTGAGCATAAATGGTGTGAAAGGACCTTCATGGCTTCTTCTTTTTCCAATGTTTCACATAATGGCATTGCAATTGACTACATGCATGGTGTTTTACTGGGTGTCCAAAAATTGTTGTTGAGACTATGGTTTGCAGAAGATTTTGTTCGTAAACCTTTTAATTTTTACAATTCAGTATGTAAAGTTGATGAATTATTACAGCATATACATCCTACATCTGAAATAACAAGATTGCCACGATCTATCAGTGATCGAAAATATTGGAAGGCATCAGAATTCAGGTCATTTCTGCTCTACTATGGCGCACCTGTTTTACAAAATGTTTTAGATACTGCACAATTTCAACATTATCTTAAATTAGTACAAGCCATATATCTACTTCTTAAATTTGGTTCAAGTAAAATTGAAGTTAATAAGGCAGAAAAATTACTTCTCAGTTTTTGTGAAAATTTTTCCTCTTTGTATAATGAGTGTTATATGACTTTAAACATCCATCAACTTGTTCACCTAGCTGACAGTGTAAGAAATCTGGGTCCCTTGTATGCTCATAGCTGCTTTCCTTTTGAAGATAAAAATGGATTTGTTCTTAAAACAATACGCGCAACACAAAATATTGATTCACAAATAATAACTGGAATTTCTTTTGTTCAAAAATTACCAGAAATCAAAGAAAAATGTATATCAAAGGGATCAGTTGAAGAATCAATATGTGATTCTATTGAAAATTCCAATATGCTAAAAAGAGGGCAGAAGCTAGCTGAAAGTGTATATATTTTAGGTGCTGTTAAAACAAAAAAACTTGACAAAGTAGACTTTTATGCTTTAGTAACATATTTGGATGAAGTGCCTTACACTGATTCCTTTCTCTCATTTAGTAGACTAGAACTAAGACAGCAACTGATCAATGGTAATGAATACTCGAGGATGATCAAACGAAATAATTCCACAGTTTTCTACAGAAGTGCTGATAAAGTAGGATTTGGCCATGTACGTTTTTTTAGTGAAATAAATACTGGGACAAAATCTGAAGTTGTATCATTTGTAAATGAACTGAAATGTACAAATTATAGTGCAGATTCCAGTATTCTTGCAGTAACAAAATTACCCAATAGTGTTAAAGTTATCCCAGTCAGTAACATTGTGTCAAGTTGCATATTCATAGACTTAAACATTGCTGACAAAAAAGCTTATGGCATGTATATTTGCATGTTTCCTAATTTACTGGAATCAGATTAGTCAGTTGTCACTGTTCATTCGAGGAGGGGGGGAGAAAGTACATAATTTTGTGTAGTAACAATTACAAAATTGGTTAAGAATGATAAAGTTTTGTAATAACCTGTTTTCTCAATAATGACTTTTGAAAACTTAAATTATGTGCAATAATATGGAATAAAAAATGTTGCAATATACATGTAATCTTGGGTAAATTTACATGTATGTGTATCATAACAAGCAAGTTGTAATAAAGAATTTTTTTTTCTTGAAAATATTGAAAATATTATACAATCAGTGTAGCTCTGTTACATTAATTCAACAGTATTATAACAGAATAAACCGATACATTTGTTTCCTCTGTATTTCTTTTTCTTTTAAAATACACTTGCATATGTGATTTTTCTTTTACAATTTGTTTAAAGACTTTGTTTGAAATCAAGTTGCAACTTACAATCTAACTGCAAATATTTCGGAACCCATGTGATCATTGTACTTCAATGCATAAGCTTGAAACCTTCAAAATTGTAAGTTAAAAGTACGTCTCCCTTCTTTCAGCAAGTTTTCTAAGTTCACATTTCCGTGTCATGAGCAGGATTTCTACACAAGTGGTGGAATCCTGTTCATGGTGAAGTACCAGGAATTCGTGCTTAAATTACGTGTCCTGCTCATGCACAACCGGGTTTATGAATTTTTCTTAAAAATCCACACAGATTCCTTGTCAAAGCCGTGCCATAGCCAGGCGGATTCCTGTTCATGATTTCGTACGGACACCACCACCACACAGTTAGCGGTAGTGTGTCACACCCGCCCATGATGAGCACCACACCTTCCTGAGTGATGCAGTTGTTGATGATTCTGTATCCTCTGATCATCACACTATGATCTCACAGTATGGGGACAGGGTTTGTACAGAGTTCCCCCCATATCCACCCTCTACCACCTCATTATGAACATTGGGAGTCTAACCAACAGGTTCAGACTAGGCTAGGAGATCGGATCAGTATCCCCCTTTTCCTACCATCCTATTGAATCCCTATGGGATGTGGGGCCCACCACCTCAGGGGGTATGATCATGTATGTCCCCTGGGGCTTTTGGATCTTGCCCTCATAACAGAGGCAATACTGTGGCTCAAGTTCAGCTATCTCCTCATAACCAGATGGAAACAGTTAAGAAGGCTAGAGGTGTCACTTCATCCAGGACTGACAGTATTCTCGTCTCTCTCAGGCTTATGCCACTTCTCCAGCCCCTACTCACTGTGTTGAAGTACAAGACTTAGCACAGTGTTCCTTTATCTTCATCACACTAATGGGACTTGGTGATGCCCACACTCTCCAGCTCGATGGTGCTATCTCCATTCTAGAAGATTCTACTGACTTCGACATGGAGGAAGTACAAGTGCCACCAGCTCTTACACCTACTCCCTGTATCCACTATAAAAGACTACAGAGCCAGCACTTCAAACATACTTACATTCTCTCAAGTCATGGTAATTGGCTTAGATTCACATCTTGCCAATCTTATTAAGTATTTTGAGCTGCAGAGGCCTATCTCACACTCTCTTATTCCTAGATGGAATCTTTCTTGTGTTTTTTGGTCATGAACCAAAACCCCATATAAACCATTGAGTGAAGCATCCTTTCAGAGCCTCACTCTCCAGACTGTTTCTACTTGCCCTTGCCTGAAAAGGAAATGAGACTCAGGCTTTATCTATTGACACTGACTATCTCTAGTTAATGGGAATTATGATATGGTTTCCCTCCTTTGTCAACGGGGATTTTTAGCCAAAAAATCAATTACCTTCCATAGCTCCATGAACAAAAGAAATTCCCAGTCTCATGCAAATCTGTGCTGCGGATGATACAGATAGACTTTAAGTCCCATGATCCCATGTCCCATCTATCTTAAGGCATCAGAATGGAAATGAAAAGGTAGGAGGTGACTTTATCTCCCTCTCAAGGGCTCCGTATATATTTCAGCTGCCAATTTCTCACAAGGGATTGTCACCACAATCAAAGAGCATACTATTCTCCTACTGATCAAGGTCTTTCCTTTATGAAACTTGAAGTTGTGAGGTTCGACCTTGTTGTATTATTGAAATGGACTATACAATCTACATCATGTGTACATCTTTCTCCTACTTATATATGCATGCGCTGTTAGGGACCTGGTTTGTGGATTGCTTATGAGTCACTCTTAGAAATAAAGTCTTGGAAGCAACACACTTCTGTCTGTTCCAATATGTACATCTCATTTGAGATAGTTTATGACAAGAAACACAACATGGTGTCAGAAATGGGATTGGTGCATTAAGTTGGATTAGTGCATTAACTTGGAGTTGCATATAAAGTAAAATTATGTATATTAGTTAAGTTTTGAAAAAGTCAACCATGGATTTAAGCGGTATTCCACCATCAGTCATGGAGTGGAAGGCTAGAAACTTGCCAGAACAGTGGGAAAAGTTTAAACTACATATCACTTTGATTTTTAATGGACCACTTAAAGAATAAACAAAAGCTGAAAAGGTGTGATACCTTTTGTTGTGGGTTGGGAACAAAGGGAGAGATGTCTACCAAATGTGGACTGGTATTTCAAATGAAGATGCAAAGAAGCTCCAAACATTCTATGACTGTTTCAAGACACATGTGCAACCAAAGTTAAATCCCATATTTGCATGGTATCGTTTCAATACGGAAGTGCAAGGAGCAGAATCAATTGATTCCTATGTCACATGGCTAAGACTGAAAGCCAGAGACTGCAACTTTCATGATGCTGATGATATGATAAGGGATAGAATTGTATTTGGGACGAACAGTCAGAGTCTGAGAGAAACTGGTTAGTGAAGGAGACAAGCTGACATTAGACAAAGCTATCCAGATCGTTCAAAGCTTTGAATATGTCAGCAGCAATTGAAATTGATGTTGATTTCAAATGGCATGCCAAACAAAGATGTAGATGTTATCGATAAAAGTAAAAACAGAGTGGAGACACGTGGTGGAAACAAACCCAGGGGATATCACTGGCAACAATCCCTGAAGTCAACACAGACACATCAGACCTAACATCACAATGGTGCAAGGCCCAAGCAGTACACAAACCATGTGGGAATTATGGAAACAGGAATCACCAGTCGAACAACTCGCAGTGTCTAGCTAGAGGTGTGACTTGCAGAGAATGTGGCAAACTTAATCATTTTGCAAAAATGTGCAGGTCCAAAACTGTGCATAGTATATCAAACAGTGACCAGGAATTTGATTAGATTGGGAGTGGTAACAGTGCATGGAATACACATAATGACAAGGATTTTTACATGATACGTAAGGCATTCATCTCTCTCATCTCCAGACCATGCATTTGTCCAGTTACCTATTGGCCCTTCCCAAACCACATACAAATTTAATAGATACCAGGTCACAAGTAAACATTCTTCCACTATCGTTGTACAAAACACTCAGTATTAAAGACCCCTTAATACCCCCCGACAGTAAGCTTGTACTGTACACAGGGGATTTGATTTCAATAGTGGGCAAGATAATGCTTTCCTGCTCACACAATGGCAAAGCTGTAAAAACATACTTTTATGTTGTAGATAGTCAGGCCGCAGCTCTCATTAGCCTTCAAACTTCACTTGACTTACAGTTGGTCCAACTGACTTACACTGTTGATAATGAGTCTGGCTTAGATAAATCAGCTGTTGCAAATACATACAGTAACCTATTTCAGGAAATAAGTCTTTCTCCTGGTGAGTGCAAGCTGCATCTTAAACCCGATGCAGTACTAGTAGTAAACCCCACTGCGAAGGGTACCAGAAGCATTAAAGTCAAAGCTTAAAGAACTCACAAGAATGGAAGAGTGCAAAATTTATTTAAAGGGTTACAGAACCCACTGACTGGATCAACTCCCTTGTAATAATAGAGAAACCGAAATCAGGTAAATTGCCTATATGCCTAGACCCAAAGGCATTAAACGATTCAATCCTAGGCCCCACTATCCTATGCTGACAATTGATGATGTCACAACTAAACTAACCAATGCCAAGTACTTTAGCACGTTAGACTGTACACATGGCTACTGGAGCGTGAAACTTGAAGACAAATCTTCATACCTAACTACATTCAGTATGCCTTTCAGACAGTACCGATATCCTAGGTTACCTTTTGGGATAAAAAGTTCACAAGACATATTTCAAATGAAAATGGATGAAATTTTTGAGGGCTTGGCAAATACGAGCTGTGCATCTTGTGGCCAAAGAAATCACAGACCATGTGTTAAAATGCTCAATATGTCTCACTCACCGCGACTCTAGTGCTATAGAACCTTTAATCCCACATGACATCCCACAAAGGCCATATAAAATATTGGTACTGACCTGTTTGCATTTGATGGAAAAAATTATCTCATGACTGCAGATTATTATAGTCGCTTTTTTTAGATAGACTTAGTTCCTGACACACACACTATCACAATTATAAGGAAACTGAAAATACACATGTCACATAATGGTATTTGTGATGTCTGTGTCAGCGACAATGGACCGCAATTTTCATCCCAAGAATTCACAAATTTTGCGAAAGAGTGGGGTTTCGAACACAGGACATCAAGTCCATTACATGCAGTGTCTAATGGTTTAGCAGAAAAGGCAGTCTTGGTTGCCAAGAAATTGCTCACCAAAACAAGGGACAGTAAGCAGGACCCTTATTTAGCCTTGTTAGAATATAGAAATATATCCTTGGATTGCGGCTATGCACCAGCTCAAATGTTACTCGGTAGAAGAACAAAATCTATAATACCAATTGCAAATAAACTTCTCAAACCACAGACCGTTGAACCAACTATTGTTCAAAAGAAAATGCAGCAGTTGAAATCAAAACAAAAACAGTATTTTGATAAATCAGCAAAATTACTTAAACCCCTTTCTGTAAATGATTCTGTGAGAGTTCAGTTTCGCAAAATATGGAAACCCGCCAAAGTTATGAGAGTTCACAGTGGCAGGTCATATTCTGTACAAACTCGGGATGGTGGTGTTTACCGCTGAAATCGAAGGTTACTTAATAAAACCATGGAGAATCTGTCAGACGTGACCCCATTTGCTGCTTGCGTATTGACTGACCCCAAGCAGCAATATGAAAATACTACATTTCAAACTGTTTTCCCTAGAGAACCCCATTTCAGTAACACTATCCCAGAATCAGGACCTAAGACTTTGAGGTCAGATGCCTCATATATAAGACGGTCTGGAAGAGAGGCGAAACCTAATAAACTCTATGTAAATGATTTATTTTGTCAAAACAAGGGAAATGTTGTATTATTGAAGTGGACAATACAATCTACATCATGTGTACATTTTTCTCCAACTTATATATGCATGTGCTGTTAGGGACCCGCTATGTGGATTGCTTATATGAGTCACTCTTAGAAATAAAGTCTTGGAAGCAACACACTTATGTCTGTTCCAATGTGTACATCTCATTTGAGATAGTTTATGACAAGAAACACAACAGACCTGTTGCTACCTCATGGGCCTGTCTTTATCACTTTTCCTTAGAGAACATCATGAAAGTAGTAATTTGGCATTGCCATGCTATCTTTCCCTCCTTTTACCTCCATTCATTATCAGAACAAGTTCAGACATTTTGTTCTCTGAGTCCAATCCTTATGGCACAACATATGTCCCCAAGAAGTGCAAACATGGACCTCTCCACCAATGGCAAGTCCTTTCCATTTTCTATCTTATGATCAGTTTAACGAAGCATCAGCCAACCCTCCTTACTCACAAATTCAACTAAACAATAGCTATGGTAAGCTATTACTGCTATTAAAATGTAGTTTCTTGGGAGGTAAAATTTATTATGCAATACAATAGAAATCATGAGAAAATTTAACAGTTCTAGTACAATAAATACCACCTGCTTTTCTATAATTTTTCATCATTGTCACAGTTGAATTTTTGAATGCAGGATGATATTTTATATTTTATATATTATATATATATGTATGTTATGTATTCACAGATGCCTGTGCATGTGTTCCAGGCTTGATACTTTGACTTTTAAAATCACATAATTATTTAGTGTCAAGCCAGATTCTTCACATTATGTTGTATATACTGTTTATATTGTACATAACATATAGAAGGCCTCAAGGTAGATTAGTTCTGTAACTAATTGAGTTACCTTCTCTAAATAAAGTCTTTATTATTATTATTATTATTATTATTATTATTAATACTTACCTATAGCTATTGTCAAATGCCCTCCTTCCACACCATTCTGATGTCCTTATGTAAAAGTTGTCTTTGAAAAGGACGAACTATCTGTCCTTGTTTTGCACATAACATAGCAGGAACAAGACGAGATGAATGAGGAATTGCGTCATACTGACAATTCTTCACTCTACGGGAGGATGTATGCACATCAAACAGACAGTGCATTTTTTTGGCATGAAAAAGAAAGCTAAACAATAGTTATGGGTAAGTATTGCATAATTAAAATTATCCCCAAGTAAACTACATTTCTACATCATTTGATCTTCATCTGTTTTAGTTAAGAATTTTGACACTTTGGGGGAGTTTTCACCCAATTTTAGGCAGCCCAGGTGGCATACATCCCCCCACATGTCCTAGCATGGCTGTAAGTCTGGGTGCATGGGGTTTGTTAATGACTTTAAAATGAGCTGTGCCATCCGGCTGCACCTCAGTTATGATGCTGTCTTGGCTTCTGACCATACCTTCCAGATGTCTGACTCTCAATTCATATCGTCAGGCCACACATCAGTTTTTATGCCTTATTGGCTGCTGACCTACCATTCAGCCATTCGGCCCTTGAACCATGCCATTCAGTGAATGTATGGCTTCCATTCAATATCATCCTATGTCACACCAAGTTGAGCCATGGAATATTAACATTACCAGGGATCTTATTGATAGATCCATCTGTCCATCTAACATTACTATTACCCAACAAAGCATGCCCCTTTAATTGTTAATGAAATCCCCAGTTAATATATATACAGTTAAAAAAAAATTATTTTCTCAACTATTCACATCACTGTACCCAAGACAGAATGATTTTCACTCATAAAATCAAACCTTTGAGAAAATGGTTGAAAGATATATTAAAAAAATTTTTTTTCATTAAGTATCATGACTAGTTACAGAATCAAGACATAACACCTAACAGATTGTGAAGGAAAATGGTGCTTATATCATATCCGATACTGCTGCCCTGGCAGCCATCTTGAAAATGTTATTGCTATTCCTCTTTAATGGAGGTCATATCAGCATGGACTTCTACTGAAAGATTTCCTGTTGTATCTAGTTGGTCATAAATGTAAATGATGCCAATATGATATCCAAAGAGCTGCCATCTTGAAAATATTGTTTTAGCTATTCTTATGGACAGATGATCATCTCGACATGTGATTTCACTAAAGGACTTATTGTAATGTGTATTTGGTCAAAATGATACATATTTGGGACACAGTTTAAAATCGAATCAGTCAGATAATGAAGATATGATGAGATATTATAAAGTTTTGTATATTCAAACAAATATGCTTCTACATAATTTAGAAATTGATTTTTGAATATCAGGATTAAGTTGTCCAAATCTTATTGCTGCAGAATGAATAGTGCTCCTCTGTGTATGAACTTAAGTGAATGTATGGGAAAAAAAATAGTTTTTGGCTATAATAATAGTCTTTGTTTTCTGTCAAGTCTTCTAAGATGGAACAGTGCCTCCAATATGTTTGTAAACTATTATGTATTCAGTTTTGAGGAAGTAATGAGAAATTATGTGCTTTCAATAATGACAAGATTATCTAATAATTGCAACCGTATCTTGAAATCTTTGCAGAACTAAGACATTCATTAAAATTCTTGGATTATAGATGGAACAAATTATTCTTTATATGTCTTACAAAATTTCATTCTTAACAATGCTGGGCACAGCATGTAGTTGTAGATGTGTTTGTATATTTGTACAGAAGATATCAATGATCATTTATGTTTAAAATACTTATATTGTATATTTTTATTTAATTTAGATGTATGGACTATGCAGTCTGAAATAAAAATTCTTATCTTAAGGAAATTATGCCCCAGAGGCATCTGATATGACTGCATGGTGACCAGCTTGAAAAACGTTATCAGTGCTTCTCCAGAATTAATGGTGATATTGACATAGAATTGTCACTAAAAGACTTCTTCTAAACTTTGCATGAAGATATATATATATATATATATATATAGAGAGAGAGAGAGAGAGAGTGTGTATAGTATGTATGCAGTATCAATGATATACCATGAGATGTATAAATTTTTCATTAAAAGAAAATGAGGCCTGCCGAGTTTTCTTTTAATGAAAAATTTATACAGCAAGTGGTATATCATTGATACAGCATACATACTGTACATATATTTTATTTATATCACATACAAATACACATATTTGCCCTTTGAACGGAGTTAAGATTCACTACAGGCAGCTGTGTATTGACTGAGTGAAATGAACACCTCACATCCCCAAGTGTGTCTGCTACAAAAAGTAGTTCTGTGCCTTTTGTGGCTATTCACAAATCACAATTGCGTCTTGATAAGTTTATTGTTTCTGTTGTTAGTTTCTATTTTTCTTCACATTGATTAAATCAATATAATATGCACGTATGATTTAAACATGAAAGATGGTTTTAAAATTAAAAGTAGAGCACTACAAACACTTGGTTAGCTACACCATTCACATAAACGCTAAGCCATTCACCTACCAGCTCATGGAAATTAATGTGGAATAGAAACTAAGTGAAATGATGAACTAACAAGAGGTAATTAAAATATTTTAATATATTTACAGTTGATCTAAGTCATTATTCTGCTTTATTATTCTGCTTTAGTAACAGTACCACCGACCAAAAACTCTCTCTCTCTCTCTCTCTCTCTCTCTCTCTCTCTCTCTCTCTCTCTCTCTCTCTCTC
>JAECUM010044478.1:0-19281 GCA_016617855.1 Megalonaias nervosa | reverse complement strand
GAGAGAGAGAGAGAGAGAGAGAGAGAGAGAGAGAGAGAGATTTAAATAAACATATATTTCCATCACCTACCTGAAAATTGTCTTGTCACTAAAGTTACCAGCATAAACATACAACAAATTCTGGATTCGGACGTTTTGCTGCATAAAACAAGTAAACATATGACAATACGTACGCAAGGTTATCATTGAACTTAGGAATTATAATAACGGGCAGTATATTGACGAATAAATGTACTTGAGAGATTACTTAAACAACAATATCTATATTTTGAAGGTTTGCGCGCTGTTTGATGTGTTTGTTTTGCACGATACACGTGACAAGCTTAGAAATGATGATAAATAGTTAAGCGCGCGCCAATATGCTTAACGTAATAATGCTATGTACCTGGTTCTATTGGAAAACGTTTGTCTTAACCTAAAGTCTGGTGTAGTTTTCACTGTTATGAGTCTACGGTCATCCACTAAGTAAAAGAAAGAATTAAACCCAATTTGTTCCTCTCAGATAATATCTAAATGCAGCATAAATGACGTCTATTATAACAAGAAAACAAGAGATAAGACTCAGAAGTTGTTCAGTAATAGCGGCTGACAGGAATAATAGATAAACACGCAGTTTTCCACTATCTAAGAGACAAACGGCAAATCTCTAACATCATAAAACCGCTTCACTTGATGTAACCCACCCAGTCGGAAATAAAATAATTCTTCTAAGAACCCACCTGACCGACATGTCCAATCAAAAACAGACCGAAACTTGTCAGCATATTTGCTACTAATTTTATTATTAGTAACTGTCAGCACATAGTCAAACGTCTATTGATATACAGTTTTATGTTATTGCATCTTAAAATGGACCCTATCCACGTATACCAAATCCATCCGTAGGGAATCTCTGAAATTTCCGGTAATGTAGAAAAAGTTCAAAATATATAGACATACATATCACCTGTCCACATCGGAAAAATATAGATTGATACAATAAAGCTTCTTTTCTCATATTGCAGAACAACATAAATGATAATAATACTTATATTACACAGGACGATGCACAATGAGTGTACAAAAACGTATACAAAATAAAACAATCTAGAACTCATATACATGTGAAAGTGCATCTGCAATTAGTTTTTTTCCCATTCATGTCTTTGTACACTAAACTCCATATCAACAATCTTTGACTTTTAGTTTTCATTGTATTGATGAAGTAAGAGTGTTGCGATAACCGGATACAATAATCGGAGAAGGATTCGAATTAATATACACTTCAAAGTGTTGTAATGCCAACATTAAACACAATAACCCCTTCTCAGTTGAGGAACAATTTTCTGCTGCTTATTGATTTTGTTTTAGAAATATCACACTTAAGTTTTATCTTCTTGAATTAGTACAACCCCTTTATACCTTGCATCAACATACATAAATGACTGGTTGAAATCTGGAGCTAAACGAATCGGTGCACGTATATGTACGACCTTTAATTTATCGAATGCATCCTGACTTTTGTCGGATCAATGAAGCTTGGTCATCTTACTCAATAAATCGGTCAGGGATTCACAAATTATGAATAAAGTTGAGCATAATCTCCGATAATATCTAGGCTTGGTCAAAAATCGTTTCAGTTCCCTCTTACTAACAGGCAGAGGAAATTCAGAGATAGCTTTAAATTTAGTTTCTACGGGCTTCACCTGACGATGTCCCACAATATTTCCTAAAGATGTAACAGAAAATCGGCACAACTCACTTTTACGTACGTTAAATGTCAAATTTGCATCACTCATTCGAACGAAGACTGTCCGGATAGTTTCCATGTGATCTTTCCAGTTGTCGCGGTATATAATGATCTCGTCTACACCAGATGTTACCATGTTCATTAATCGCTGGAATGCTGAGGTAGAATTGCTCATAACAAATTTTAGCACTTCGTGTTGGTAGAGTTCATTTGGAGTTGAAAAGGCTGAAATTTTGTTATCTCTATCCGAAAATGGAATCTTCCATAATCATTTTAGCAGGTCGAACTTTGCACCATATTTTTCATTTCTGACGTTTTCAATACTGTCATCATTTCGTGGTTTTAGAAACGGGTCTGTTTTGGTGACACTCTTCACATTTCGGTAATCAGTACACGTACGGAAAGTATTATATGGTTTAGGAACAAGATTACACAGCTAACACCAGTTACGTTTGCTTGGTTCAATAAAATCATTCTCCAACAAATATTTAATTTCATTTTTAAAACATTACTGCTTGAGAGGGTTCATCCAGTATGGGTACTGTTTTACAGACTTAGAATCTATACATTTCAACATTATGGTAGACTTTGTTCGAGTTGGAACATCTGGAAACAACTCAAATTAGTTGCTTTAGTTCATTCCTTTCTTATTGATGTAGATGTGAAAGTTTAGTCTAGATTCTTTAACACTGTCGAATTCAGAAGACAGCTTAAAACAAAGCCTGAAGAGAACTGTGTGGCATGAGGAAAAGAGCCATAACTTTATCACCAAGCTGAAAAGTTCTTTCCGTTGTAGTTTTGTAATACCTTTAATTCATTTTTGATTGGGAAGACTGAAGATTATTTATTGTTATCTCAAAACTTTCAAAGTTTGTATTTAAAATGAGACACATAATGAAGTAAATTAGTCAATGATTATTCTGTTAAAAGAAGTTTCTCTTTTAGCAACTTTAATGGTCTAGGAACAGCGTGTCCAAAAACAAGTTCAAAAGGACCAAATTCTAGGGACACTTGCATTGGCTCCCTAAAAACAAACACCAATACATATATTTATTCGTCCCAATCTTTACTGGTATGAAAGCAAAATGGCCTTATCGCATTCCCTAAAATCTGATGATCTCTTTCCAACGACCCCCTACTTTCAGTTTGATATAGAGAGGACCTATTTTGCTCGATACCTAATTCTTGCTGATCCCTGAAATGAAATCAGAACTTTGATTAGATTGGACGGATGTGGGAAAGCCAAGCAGTGTAAGAAACTTTATTAAGGCTTTTACTAAAGTTTTAGTCTGAATATTTTGTTAAAGCAGTGCCTCTAGAAATTCTGTTGATGCACACTTTATGTTCAACATATATTGGTTGCCTGACTTGCTTTTAGGTACGGAATCTTCGTATTTCTGCTAAATAGTACGTGAAGTGCAAGAATGGTTTCTAAATGACCTTTGGGTATATTCTGGTTAGGCTTTTCTACCATTTGACAAGCGTGACAAAATCTACAGTATTTGGAAAATTGCTCTTAATTTTTGGTCAATAAAAATAATGTAAAATTTTGTGTTAAGTTTTTTTTTGTGACTCCTAAATGACCAGCCATAGGAGTTTCTCGGGTTAAATTAATAATTTCCTGTCTATACTACTAAGGAATAATGATTTGATAGCTAAATGACCACTCACCACTTATTATCAGCGGTTACTTCTGGTGGTCTACATTGGCTCATAATGACCCTATTTTTCAGAAAAAAGCAGGTTGGTACATCGGCAGTATCAACTTAGCAAAGAGCTCTCTGATCTCAGAGTCATTTTCTGTTCGACGATAAGTAATTTTCCTTTGTCACCCTGATTAGAAATAAGAGAATGTGTGGTTAAAATAGGATCACAAAGGAACACCTGAACGAGCAAAGAAGTCATTGCTCCAAACTAGTTTGATGACAAATTAACACAGCAGAGAGGAACAGTAACAAAGCCACATTATATTACCTGAACGTGAACACTTCCACTACGAGAAGACTTCGCACATAAAAGCAAAGTACCTGACAATATCAAACTCGTAGAAACCCATGTATCTATATTGTGGTTGCAACAGGATTGGCAGAACCACGAATAAGTGATATAGAACCTTTCGACATGAATGGTTCATATTTCTCCATAATAAAATTGGCTTGGATTATTTTGACCCATTTGATGTATTGCCTCTAATATTTGACATTGATCGCTTAGAAACAAAAGTATATGGACTAGCTGTCTTTATTATGTGGTTTATTTTTTAATTTATAGCAGTCTGAAATAGCGTGCCCTATTTCCTTGCAAGAAGTGCAAAAAAGTAAGAGACCCCCAGTATGCTTAAACAATAACAAAATGAGATCCGTGTCTATCAGCAGCAAATCTAAAGTCACGACTGAGATGAAAACCAACATACTTTCATTTTTAGGGAGATATTTAAGTGTTTATTTCATCAGGACTAATTATTATATATTTATTTGCGAACTTAGTATTGCCAGCCACGACTAATATGGCGCTGAAGTTTTGTTATCCACATATTGCTTCGTTATTGCATCACCATCGTCGATTGGCTCGAACCTGTTGAATTCGGTTTCCATTCCTGACATGGTCTCCACTCATTTCATCGCCAGACTTATTAACTTTTGATGCCGTAGTTGTATCGATGTCGAGCAACTGACACGCCTTTGGCGTCCTCGATTCTTCATAATTTTCTGACCATATCCAGGTTTTGCGCGACGGGCCTCGCAGTCTTACAACAATATATTGAATAGCCACGTTATAGAATATAAGTGTAACAATTTGATCTTCAAAGTCTTGTGCTCGCCCAGGTCAACAGCAACAAATAATTGCAAACTCAGACAATTCCGGGTATTCTGATGAAAAATAGCAGACCTGGTACAATAGATTAAGGTAGTGCCGGGAAATTTGCATATCCGTGTAAATGTTTGAAGTCGGAACTTATATGACTACATATTGTGATATGTACGTGCAATCTGATTGTGAAGTTAACCACAATTTCTTCAGAAAGTTCATGATGACCTTTTACCACAAATAAACTTGAGTCACTTGTATGTGGTCAAATATCATCTTGTTACAGGTTTGGTCATTATCTCGAACTGTTTTTGAAATGCTAAGAATGAGTGATTTGCTTAGGTAAGGCTATATTGGAGACGCATGTGTCATATAAAATGTTCCAAAACATTACTTGTTGTTTGAACGTCTGTAGTGTGTTCGAGAAACGACAACGTTGACGTCGATCAGGAACAACGACGGTCTTCTCTGGAGAAGGAAAGGTTTAGTACAGGCAAAAACAATGATAATGTTGACAACACAATGTTACCAGTAGTGGCACGTACATCACTCCAATTGTATTATTGGCGTTATTCTTACGAAATAATGTGACCATGTGTTTTGCTTCCCCCAACAAAATAAACCTTGCGAACATCTCCGTAAATCCAAGATATGAAACAGAGATTATCGCACACGAACGTCTTCATCGACTCTGTAAACATTTAAATATATATCGTGTTGATTTTAGCAATCGTATGTTTCATGGCTTGACCGACGCGGACATCTGCACGGTTATCAGGTTTCCGTGTTATATATAGTTTATGATCTACATAATCGGATGCAACTTTAATAAGTCGTAATAGTTACACCATCATATTTCGCGTAATCGTCACTGTATCGAGCGTGACCGATGGTCGTCCTGGCAATGGCAACGCTGTCGAAAATTGTTTCGATTTCCATTTCATCGATGGAATGATGTGTGATGTTGAACAATGAAATGATTATATTGTTGATAAATCCAACTAAGGCATTATAATAGCAGCAGAGGAGGTGAACAGACCACTTGTCTGAATCGTCATTTGTCTGAAAAATAAGGTTCCTACGAAGGCTGAAAATAATGTCGATAATGTTAAACCAAGGCCTCTAACTGACCGAGATTTTCTCTAAATGGGTTAGCTTATCTCGTTACTTTATCTTGGACTCTTTGTTTTTTATTTATGGTGTGTTTTGTTTACTCGCCGGGTCACTCAATATTGGTCGTTCACCTCTTCTGCTGCTGTAAATTAACAAAGGATTTTATCCAGACCTATACGATACCTAGATGTTGGGTCATGTAGATTTATTGTCATAAATCCGAACGTAACAGCTTGTGCTTTTGAAAAGAAGTTTTTAAACTTAATCATGTCCATATCCCCTGAACACCAGGTATAATAAATATTTTGTAAGGTATAATTATCTACTCCATTAAACACGACTAAAATATTACAGTTGTCTCTGATCACTTTAGGTATTTGTGTATATCGCTGAGTAACATAAATCACGTCAGTATTTTTATGTCTGCCTCTGGAAAATATCCGAGCTGGATTTGATTGTTTGTCCAGCATCACATTATCATATACTACGAGGTTATTAATAAATCCATCTAGGTCATCTACAGATGGCGCTTCATCAATATCGGTAATAAAATCAACAACATCATTGCCGTCTTCATTCAGCAATTTTGCATTCTCATTAAAATCTTTAAGTACTTCGTAACATCGTTGATCATCTACAGATGGTGCTACTAAATATAATTTATCCCACTTGAGCCATCGTATTATCAGATTAAGTAATAATTGTGTCTTACCAGATCCAGATGGGCCTATTATAATCATTCCAATAGAATTTGGTAGTGCTGCATGGTGCCTTACTGGTTCTTGTTTTCGTGTCGCTGAGAAGTCAATTATATCCATATAATAAATAATATGAATTTATATTGTGTTAGATGTAGGGCAACAACCCCCACTATTGGATTGACAACGATAATAACAAAAAATAAAAGACGTGCAATTACAGGTAAATGTGTAAAATGTGGCACACAAAAATGTAAATTTCTTTCATCGACAAAGACAGGTGGAGATATCGCTGCTTCATTAGGAAAATTACCAGGAGCTCCATGGGCTAAATACCCCGGTGAGAAACATTTTCATGGTTATAATTATTGTGATCCTGGAACTCGACTTGATATCCGACTTGATGATCAAGATCAACTAAGACCTGGAGAGTATCCAATAAGTAAGATTGATTAAGCGTGTCATGTTCATGATGTTGCGTATAAAAGCAAGGATTTAGAACAACGACATCTTGCAGATGTGAAATTGATTCATGCGTTAAATTCTATACCCAATATATCTCTCAGAGAAAAACTCGCTAGTTTTCTAGTAAAAACTGCTATGAAAGTTAAAATAATGTTAGGGGCTGGTAATTAATTATATAACTATTATAATGGAATCTGTTTATTACAGCCCAAGAGGATATTGGAGGGGCAGAGCAGCGATTAGTAAACTTGCTGAAGCAGCAAAAGTCTCACGTGCTGTTGCTGCAGCGTGGTTAGCACGACAGGCAATATGGCAAATTTATCTACCACCACCTAAAAAAATTCAGTATGCACATTTTGATGTCAGCACCTCTAATGAAGTTCATCAAACAGATATTTTATTTTTACCACATGACACCATTAAAATCAGCAGACGTCAATCATGCACATATAAATACGCATTGACTGTCGTTGACGTTGCAAGTAGACATAAAGAAGCAGAACCATTATCAACAAAGACAGCATCTGATGTTGCATCTGCGTTTGAGCGAATTTATCAACGTGGTGGTCTACGATGGCCACAATTATTACAAGTTGATCCTGGCAAAGAATTTCTTGGTGCAGTATTATCGTTGATGAAAAAACATAACGTTAAAATCAGACGAGGACACACTGAAATTCATCGTGATCAGGCAATCGTTGAACGATTTAATCGAACACTTGCTGAGCGATTATTTGGATAGCGAAGGAAATATCCACTGACTTTAAGTCCTGGAAGAGATCTCGTGAATGGGTTGCAAGGTTACCAAGTGTGATAGCTGCGTTAAATAATGAAATTCCTCGTGCAACTTCCATGAAACCTTCTAATGCGATCACAAAAAAAATATATACCAATACACTGACGTGAATCGTCCTCTCAACCAGTATTAGGTAATGTAACTGTAAGATATTTATATGAACCTGGTGAACTTGAAGGTGGTAAAAAAAGAGCAACTGATCCTATCTGGAGTGTGACTACACATAAAATTTCTAGCGTGGTTAGATTCACAGGTAGACCAGCAATCTACAGTTTAGATTCGAAGGCTCCTCAACGTGGATTTATACGTGAACATTTACAAGTAATTCCTGAGGACACACAATTACCACCACCTTCACTTATGTAAACTAGCACCTCTACGTCGATTACATTCAAGACATGTCAGCATCACATTATCACGTGTATGACCAAGATCACTATTAATTCTGTCTACGGTAAATTGTCTTGGATTATTGTTTGAATGCTGCCATAGCATAATACAGTTACAACTTGCACAATGATTGTTCTGTCGTTGCTTTAGTGTTATAATTAATTCAGTATCAATATCAAAGTCACGCTTATTTTTTTTTGTCACATTGCTTATAACCAGATAGTTTTGTTCTTATTACGTCATTGCTAACAGTTTGATCATTATTTTCTGTAAAATTCATAATAACCCTATGTAGTAGAGATATTCTTCTGACTCGAGATACTGCAAGATAGAATAAATTTGACCACTCGATTCTGTCATCAACAAGCCAAATATTTGTATCAGAAATAGTTAATCCCTGTGACGAATGAATAGTTATAGCGTATCCTAACGTCCAAGGCGATTTATCCGTGCTCAACGCACTCTCAACAACATCAACAGCAACCAAAACAATATCATTCAATACAAGATTTTGTATTCCACCACCAGGAATTTCAACTTTAATATTCTGTCGTCGAGTATCTGCTGGGCGATAACATAATGGTACAGGTAGATTTGAAAACTTTTCTTTATGTAACAGAAATAATTTCTCTTGCAGTTCATCACGAACTATCTTTCTACTTGCGACTATCAAATCAGCAGGTCTCCATAAATTCAAAAAATCATTCATAGTAGTTTCTGGAATTACTTTACGCATTATCTCACGTTGTATTTTATCTGGCTGCAGTCTGGTTAACCTTTTAAACTCTTTCAACGATTCATCAATAGCTCTATGATCATCATTTATTTCTTCGTAGTAATCTACATTATTTTTTAGCCACTCATGTGGAGACTGCCCAATAAAGGGTGGTGGTTGACCATGATCGCCACACATTATTACAGCAGTATTTTTAGTCAATAACCATTCAAGGAATATTTTTAATATTTCCAACGATACCGTGTCTATCTCGTCCCAGATAATATACTTAGGTATATATTTCTCACCCATTCGCTCAGGAGTCCATGTGTCTCCGCACCATCTGAAGAAACTATGATATGTACATGATTTTGCTTCTCGTTCTTTTATTTTTCTGGCGAGTTATGTGTCGGTGTCAAAACAATTATATCTGAATGGTTGTTCAGGAATAATTTAATAACACGAGTTGTTTTACCTGAACCACCACATCCATTAAGATAAACAGTCTTATGTCTGGCTACAGGATCATATACAGATGGAGCTGATGACAATTTTGATATTTGTTTATTTTTGTAATATATTTCCTTAATTTCAACGTCGGCAGATTCGGAATAACTAAGTATATTTTCTTGTTTTATTCTCCATGATCCCCATTCACCATTACCAAGTAGCGGTTTTAACAAATCCGTATTTTTTATTAATATAAAACGAATCCGTAGAAACTCTGACAGCGTAACGAGGAAATCTATTTATCATAGACAGTAGATTTATCGAAACGTAGGCTAGCATCGAAGATCTTAAATGAGTAAACTGCGGTGAGTCACCATCAATATAGCTTACAATTGTACCTAGTTTGGTTCCGTCTGATAAATAAGCATTACTTCGACTTATAAATGTGTTTTTCCGTTGTATCAGCGATTATAAAATCGAGTTCAGCATCGTCCATAATTAATCTTGTACAGTGTCGTTTATGATCATATGATCCTCCTTGTGTAAATTTACCGATTATCTTTCTACCAAGATCTTTTGCAAGTTTCTCATCGCTTTCTTTCCTGTATTTATATATTTTAACAATGTCATCTTCGTTAAGATCAGGAAATTCTTTCCTGGCATCATCAATATTAAATCTATCCGGTTCTGGTAACCAAACTTGTTTCTGTGGACGATACGATATAATCGCTTCATTTACCTTCAATGATATTAAAATTCCAGCATCGAGCATATATCGTAATAATACTATTGGAACCCAACATTTTTCTGAAAAATGTTTTCCAAACCAAGCATAAGTAATCGGATGGAGATTTTCTGTAAACTCAAATGATTCTATATATGCGAATCCGGTTAAGTCAAAATCTGGTAAGGGTCCGTTTATCGCAACTCTGGTCATCTCATGTGATGGATGTCCAAATCTCTTAAAGTATTCAGAACACTCTATACATCCAAGAAAACTTCCAGGATAACATGCTACCATATCAAATGAGATAACGTCGCTATAATCGTATTTAGTATTCCATAATCCACCGTGTCCATATTCAATACAACTTTTCTGGACATCTTCAAGAAATTCCGATCGTGTCGGTTTCCATGAATTTTTCTCCTGAGCAAAGTGAGCAGCAACTGATGGAACGGTAAAACAATTATTCAGTAATTGTCCAACCTTAACATCGTCAGAAGTATATTTTAATGCAAGATTTTTCATTTCTCTATGAAGAGATTCTATACGATAAATATCCCCACCAGGCCGTACAAACTGATCGTAATAATCATATTCTGAACTTTGAAATAACCAAACAGATACAGGGTCACTTTTACTGATATTTCTGATAAAATCAAATATATGACCATCATAAAATTTAACCGTTCTGTCTCGTGGAAATATTATTACAGCATTAGTCCATGCATGTGCATTATGATCAATGATATCTATCGAAGCTCCTCTTGATTCATATTTCGATTTATACAAAATCTCTCCGGTTAACGTCTTCACTGTTATTGGAAATTTTAATATCTTTCCCAGCTCAGCAACATCTTTAATAGATGCTCCAGTATCTTTAACTGCTTCTGCCCATGTATTTATTTTTTTACGTCGTAAATCCGTTAAACCATTACCACGTATTGCGTTTGTGAAGTGTTCTGTAACTCGTTCAGCTACACAATTTATTCTTGACTCTGACAGTCTCATCGGCTTGAGATCATTGACGTCAGGTTTATTATTCAGCGGATATATTGCATAGACAACCGCAGTCACAGGGTACCTTCGTTCATAATACGGTTTGTCAATACCAGTAAGTACTCCGGGTTTGGATTTATTATTCAAGAGAACAATATTATTTCCCGACTGTATGCGGACTGGATCACGCTTGTCACGGATAATCCAAGTATCGTCGTCTGTCCTTACAATAAATTTTATTAAAATGAAATATTTTTGAACATCAAGGTGGTTAATAATCTCTCTTCCTCGTCTGTCATTCATTATAATATCGACAACATTTCCAACTCTGAATGTTGACCACACATGAGCCGCACCATCGTCACGAAATTCCTTCTTGGCTTCACGGATACGTTTGGTTACATCCTCATTTGTCAAAGCCAGATCTTGCATCGAAGAACTAAATTTATATTCTGGTAGTCTGTCAAGATCAAATCTAGCTCCGGCTGAGACATCGGAAGGTTCAATCGCAGATAATTCCTCCATTATTATAATTAGGACAAATATATATTTAAATTAAATTTTAGTATATATATATATATATATATATATAATGATTCAAACAAAGAATCGATGTAATTGGCTTATGATCGGATATACTTCTCCTTGTAACAAAGCATGCGTAAATGAATTCTGCGGCTATCATATGCAAAGCGTTAGACATGGGGATCTAGGACCAAAACCGTGTGTGCAGTGTGGTGTTGGAGTCAGAGGAGAAACTCAGTTATGTGTAAAATGCGGTGGTAAAAAATATAGAGAACTAAAACGATACTATGATAAAAAAAAATAATACCTTGACATCGTCAGGTAAATCTCCTATAAAAACCGTAGAAGATTATCTCGCTAGATTTCAAAATAATGATTTAGACAAATAATATTATTATATAAATGGAGCAAAAAGAACTTGTAACGCATCCTATAATTAAAAATTATGAAGCGTCTCGAGATGGTGTAATCAGGTACTGTCGATTAAAAAATCCAGTCGGTAATATCATTAATACTGGTTATCTCAAATTCCGTGCTGGGAAAAACCATTATTTATCACATAAAATCATATATGAATGTTATTTTGGATTGATTAAAAACGGATTTGTAATTGATCACATCAATGGTAAGAAACTTGATAACTTCTTAAATAATTTACGAATTGTTACACAAAGTCAGAATTGCAAGTTTGGAAAAAATGGTGTTAATAATTATTGTAAGAACGCAAGAGTTATTAGGTCTGTAAATATACAGGCAGGCCAAGAAATAACTTTTCCATCAATAAATGCAGCTGCCAAATATTTTGGTATCAATCCTGCTTCAGTAAAACATGTCGCAGATAATATACAAAGATCTACATATTCAATAAAATATGATCAGCTGATTATATTTCAGTATATCCCCACTGTGTCAGATAATGAAACGATATAACTCTGTAGGTGAGTCAATGGTATTTAAAATACAAAAAAAGCAAAAACAGAATAAATAAATATTTTTTTACTGTATAGTTCGACTCTGTCAATTTTGCCAAGGGTTTTGTTTAGCTATCACCACAGTCAAGGGTCTACCTTCACTGTCGCTGCTCTCAGTGTCACTTGTTTCACCTTTGACAGAATCAAATAACATAATCTTTCTCAATTGCATTACACGATTGTCCACAATCTTTTTTCTTTCGTACTCGTGAGATAATTCGGATCTGATCTTTTCGATTGAACGTGCAAGAGGTGCAAATAGCTTTACCTGTGTGTCGTTTACCATTGCCAAGGATTCTAACATGGATTGATAAATTAATTTCACGAATCTGTAATTAGATGGCAATGTGTATTTATTCTCGAATTTTCGTTGTTGTATTGATTCAAAATCGCACATAATTTTCTGAGGATCAAGATTATCAGATATCTTTATTCCGTCATGTTTTAATTTTTCAATAGCAGAAATAATATCATTAATGTTTTCGTAGTTCATTATATAATAAATATTTCTTTAAAATAAAAAATAATTGACATTCAAGTTTTTAACTTTGACTTTTGACCTTGACTTTTGACCCTTGAAATTTGACCGTTGACCTTGAACTTTGACCTTTCAAGTTTTTAAAGTTGACTTGGTTATGTATATATATATGTTAGATATAATAGGTTGACTGACTTGGTGTTTGTATATTATTATTATTATTATTATTATTATTATTATTATTATTATTATTATTATTATTATTATCATATGATTATTATGTTATATTATTATTATTATTATATTATATTATTATTATTATTATGTTATATGATTAGTATTATTAAAAATATCAAAAATAATCAGTAGCATCGTAAGCGGTTACCCGTCACTTTGTGCCTTTCATGGGGTCCTTTGCATGATGATGTCTTTGCTATGACCGTTATTGGCACCTCATGTTCTGTTTCTATTGGCTAGCATTCTTTCTGAATGTTTCTTTATGGGGTTCTTCAATGAGGTAGAGAGCTCAGGCATGCTACTGATTATTTTAGGGAGCTTTTGCATAGACACATCCCCCGGCGAATCTCTAAACGAAACGAAATTTTAGAGATTCAGAGGACTGTCTAGGCATTGCGAATTCAATACCCCCCCCCACCAAATCAAATCCCGAGGTAAGTGCAAAACGCACTCACCACGTTGTTTAACGTGATGAGGGGGTATTGAATTCGTTGGAGCTGTGCTTCGCTCCCCAATCTTATATATAAAATGGCATCGTTCCGAATACTGTCGACACTCGTCAGCCACAGGAATCGAACCACGGCTGTCAGTATCATAGTCCAACACTATAGCACTGAGCCATTTTTCCGATTCATACATAAAGACGTTTTAAAATTATTATATAGTTAACCCAACACTGAATAAGCAGGCAAATTACGTACGACCAGTATACTGAATAAAATCACAATTATTGTAGAACTGTAGCGTAGATTTACTTCAATTTACAAACACAATTCATAAAATAATCGCACATTACATTTTCTGTATAAGTTATCCGTTCGTTAAGTTAAAATACATGTATACAGGTGTGTTTATAAGAGCTAAAAATAACTCTGATTTGTAATTACGCACTTGCATAAACCGACGTGATTTAAAGTCATCAGAGTCAAAAGGTGCATAAATATCCTTTTCTATTACTAATTACTGCTCCAGTGACAGCTAATTGCAAACGGAGAACAAATAAAATCGTTAAATACCGTTTTGATGAAGGAGAACAAAATATCTTCGTGGCCTTATGAATTGACGCAGCGACGGGGGGGATAATTACTTAATTTACTCTACAGAGAGTACAGAGTTATCTCGCTTCATTATATGTACAATTGCTTCAATAGGAATTGATTATTATTCAGATTTTAATGATTTTGAGTACCGTTTAACCCATCAGATTAAAGAATTTGTAACCATTTCATTAATCAGACGACTGTTTAACCCATCAGATCGAGAAATTTGTAACCATTTCATTAATCAGAGTACCATTTAACCTATCAAATTATGAAAAATCATTAAAAAAAATAAATATATTATTTCAGAATCAGATTATTTTTTTCCCCCTGATTATATCAGGGAATATTTACTCAGACGTTCTATGAGCGTATATACAGATTAAAATTAAGCGATTCTTGCCTTAGATCTAACAGGTGTCCTGTCTGGCCAGTAAGCTTGAAATTTATCCTTGATAATAACGGATTATGTACAAGTAGATAAACTGGATTAATTGGCTCAGATACAATTAACCACCCAGGGGCGCTTGAGGACTGAATGAATATATTATATATCCTTGTTGAGCTTGAGTGGATTTTTCAAGATCTACTTGATAGCTACCATCAATTACGTCACATACTAGATTGTCTGCGATTGTTGATGTTATATTAACAATATCAGGTGAGATATGACGACCTCCACCGTATGGATCATTATTATATTTAAGAATAACCGGTGGCGGGGCTATTTTTTTCCATGATTCAAGTATTTTTGGAAAATATTCATCGATATTAATAAAATCAGGAATATTTACTTCAGATATAAGATTATTTAATATTATTTCTTTAGCATTATCAGAGACAACAATTACTGATCTGAGATGGTAATATACATTTCTAGTTAAAATATGCTTAAGATAATTAAAATCATATAATATTGAATTTAAATGTCGAATTCCTTCAAGGATAATTTCTTTTGTGTCGTTGCTGTAATGTTGTATTATGTTAGTAACATGATTTTTAATAACATTGAAAAAATAATTAAACTCATCATTCATTGCTTTATTTACAGCAGTGATAGGTATTTTATTAAAAAGCCATGATGGAGGTCCTTTTGTGTAAATTTCTTTTAGATTAGGAATACTTTCAGCGTTATCAATGAAAAATTTATTGACGGTCCATGGATACATTTTTCTGTATTTGGGAATTTCTTTAAATTTTTTTCACTTGTTTTAAATTCTTCTAGTTTTGGTTCTGGAATTCCATTTGACCTTTGGTCTGGGGGAACATCAAGCCAACCTAATACTGATCTAATCAAACTTTGATAAATATCTACAGAATAATCAGGAGAATTTATTTCAATTACCGCTGATAATGTTGGTTCATAAGCAATAATTGCTATTTTTTATTCTTTTCCTGTAATAGATTTAATTCTGCGTTGAAACTCATCATTGATTTGTTCTATTTGATAAATGCCCGTTGGAATACTAACGACTTGCCAATCAGGAGTTCCATCAAGTTTATTTTTATTAGCGAATACTAATGAATTATTTGGTTGTAGTCCACCGAATGGTTTTGATCTAATATTTGGCCAGCTATAATAAACTCGTAATTGCGCTAATGCTATTTCTTTTGCAGGAATTGCGGTTGGAAAGTTAACGCTAAACTCAGGATCGGTCGAACTTATTGATATCATAGTAGTTTTTGACGGTGCTGTATTAGTGACGATCTGTTGTAATAATTCTCTCGACACTGTCGAGTACTCAGTCAAGGACGTTGACATTATTATTATTGTTATTATTTAATTCTCCGCTTTTTCGCCTTGGCTATTGTCAAGGAATGCTTCATCATAGGTTTTCATTATCGTTGCGAACTCTTCATCAGATATGTTACCATCGCTGAGGTACGAAGAAAGATACGACGATAATTTAGAACAAGCTGTTGTTGCTGTATGTAATTTTATTATATACTCGTGTAATTTAGTATTTGTACATGCAGATATCTTCTTAGCGATAATACTGAGAATGCCTGCGATAGTCGTTGAAGTTGAAACGATAATTGTTACAACTGCAGGTGCCGTCATTGTTATTGTTGATAATAATAATCCGGCTCCAGCAATAATAGCAGAAACTGAGTAAACAATTATATCAATGACAACCATACGTCTGCGATATTTTTTTTTACTTTTACTGTATAATCGTCGGTGATATTTTTTAATTCAATCTGACATTTACATATTTGATTGTATCTGTGACGTTGAACGTCGATAAGTGACTCCGTCACTAGGGTTTGATTCATTATTATATTATGACGTTAAGTAATTAATTAAGGAGTTTCAGCTACGAATTCCAGACACCACCAGTAACGTCTCGGGGGTATTTCCGTTGATGTCAACGTAAATATTTCTTTGGTGTCCTTGGTTAGCATCACCAGTAGAGGATTATGATATACGTTCGGTGATGATGAATTGGCCGCAGTAATTTCCAAACCGTACATGGACAGCCTGTATAACCCAGTTACTTATGCGGTATGTTGTCGAGTATTATTTTGTGGTGTCCATGTTGATGATCCTGATGCTACTGTGTACACGATATTGTTAATTTGTTTATGAGGAATTTTAATCAGATTAGTTTTACTAACAATATTAGGGATTCCACTGACAATATCATTGAGTTTCGTGTTAACGTCGGCGAGTTTGATATCAACGGTTGGTGGATCACCAAAAAATTCATGTACAGATTTGTTTATGTTTCTACGAAAATTTAAAAACGTTTGTACATGTCTAGTAAAAGTACCATTGAGTGTGGTCATTTCGTCATTGATTGTTTTTAGCGAAGTTGTCGTAGGAATGTTGCTATCGTCTACATATTTCTTCGTTGCAGCGTCAAAATCTGATTCTGGTGTTCTAAGATTATTAATACCGTTATTATTCATATTGAGAAATGCACGCATTATACCACCGTTGACTAACACATACTTAGATTCTTGATCGTCGACATATTTTTTTGTTGCGGCGTCTGTATCTACGGTTGGATTTCCAAGGTCTATAATTTTATTTCGATTCATGATAATGTAACCCGTGAATGAATCACCAGTTCGCTTGATAAAATCGTTAACTGACTTACCAGAATCTTGTATTTTACCTTGATCGGAGAAAATAACGATATTATCAACAACTGCGGTAGGAATTCGTATGAGTACATCTGGCAGTTGTATATTACTTGTCTTTAATCGTCCTTGTTTATCCTGAAAAATAACGACTTCATTTTGATCCACACTTGTAATGTTTAATAAATCATCAATCTCATTTCTGAGCTGGTCAAGAGTTGCATATTTAGATAAATCACCTTGCTGCTGAGCTTTACCACGAGAAGATCTTCCGTAAATATCCACCATTATATTTACTAATGTCTGTTTAAATGTGATAACGTAGTATATTCATGCACGACTTTATGAGGTGGTTTTGTTGATTTTGATACAGTATCAAGTACAGCGAGTACTTCACGACCACATATTGGCGGATCAGTTAATGTTTGTGTTGGTAATGTTGAATACCATATTGGAGTACTTTGCATGCTGCTAACATATTCTAAAAATTCTTTTGGTGGTGCTAGTCCATATGAATCAAAATAAATTATTCCACGTGGATCAATGGCATATCCAACCCAATGAGTGCCTGGGCCAGAGTTTTTATCGAGATTAATAATACCAGTTTCAATATTGTTTGGGGGTTTTTTCGGTAATTGATCACGCATAAAAACACCTCTGAAGTTTTATATTTTACATTTTTTAGCAGCATCAAGTAAATCAAAATTAGACATAGGCAGAATCAATGAACTGTCCCGGGAAGTCTTAGACCCTTTCCGTACCATGAATATGGAGTCCCTGGCAATCTTAGACCCTTTCCCTTTTTTTGTAAGATTTTATTCCCTGTCCGGTTGCTTTCTTTAATGCCATTCCAGCAGCGGTTCCAACATCGCCTAATGCAGCTGCTTTTGCAACAGCTGGGGCTGCAGCGGCTATTAATGCTGGTATAGCTGCAAGAAGTGGAAAAATTCCGCCAGATTTAACAATATCTTTGATAGCACCCGCAGAAAGATTAAGTTTTATACCTTTAATTGATTTTTGGCTTCATTGAAGTTTCTGAACTGACGCTCGGTCAACGATAATTTATTTGCACCACTCATTTGTTCTCTTTTTAGCGATATTTTTAATCCACAGTTATTTTTTGATGCTGACTGTAGCATTTTAATCTGACCAGGAGTCAGACTGACATTAACGTGATTATATGACATTATAATATTATCAGCGATCTAATTACATGTTTTCTGCTGGAGCATCAATAACTCTCATTCGTCCACCAGCACCTTCATGTAACATTGATTTATCGCTGAGTATAACAGCGATTGCTCTGTAATTGGCAGTAGCTCCTATTGTCACACGAGCTCGAAAATGTATGTCAACAACAGATTGTCTAAACAAATCTAAATGCTCCAGCGAAAAGTAATAAATTGGATATAAGGTTGTAAAATCTAACTGCGATATTTGTAAACCAGTATCAATGTTTTGATCACGCCCCATAAACAATATAAGACGATAATATGCACGTGCTACATGATTTTGATCGAATTTCAGTAATATATCTTCGGATGGTTCTTGATGTCCATTTATCCTTAATGAAACCTCAGAAACACCAAGATTATCAAATATCATAATACTACGTGTTTGATCATTTACCCGTGCAGCATCTTGAAATGCAATAAATATATGTCGTGGTGCAGAAACACCTTGCTGAGAAGCTATTTGCCATATAAATAAACCATTAATATTACTCTGAATAGCATCTGTGGTCATTGTTAACCATGATAACATCGATTTACCGCCGCTGCCCATGAAAGCAAGTAACCGATCTTCTTCAGATATTGATGGAGTCATTACTGGCATCCACAATGAAAGTTTTGTAAAAATTACTTGACCAGCATCACCAGCGGGTCGCCATATTGTATCATTGTCGGTTGCTTTTCGTACAAGTACAACTGTATGCTTAGCTCCGAAAATGACTTTTCTGACATTTCTACAGAATCCAAAGATATGTGACAGTGGAATTGAACATGAAAATGCTCTTCTATTACCTTGTAACATTGCTCGACGTAATCTAAATCCTAAG
>JAECUM010044477.1:0-21992 GCA_016617855.1 Megalonaias nervosa | reverse complement strand
CTTGGGGTCTCCACCCAAAATGTCATACAATTCAGGACAAAATGTAATGGCCAATACTTTGTCCTCTGAAAATTTCATCATTAGGCGACGAGCTATTTCGTGGTACTCGATCGTGACACTTCTTTTGGCTTTCTCCAAGGCTTTACCAAACATGAAATTGAACCTGTCAGCAATGGCGTTCACCAAATGTTGACCACTAAAATAATAGCCCGCAGGAATTTTCAACAGGTAAGTGGTTCGTTTAGTTATGGGGTCTAGTGATTTCATAAGGTGCGTTTGGTTTTGCCAATGCGCACCCAATCTCCTGATGCCAACACTCCACCTTTCTTGGGGACAGTCACTGTTGGGGACGTAACAAACAGACGCTCGAAGACGGCCACTTCGTTGTCAGCAGTCACTTCTTGGGGGGCACGCCCAATGCTCCGATGGTAAGATTGGTTGTATTATTGGACGAGGTGTGGCAAGACGTCGATGTACTTGAGAGTGTGTTGATGCATAAAATATTTCCACATGCGTTCTTTCAAGGTGCGTTGAAAACATTCCACGATGCTAGCTTTGGTTTCGGTATTCTCGGTGGTGAAAAAATGAATCTCAGGTTTCTTCAATTCTTTTTGGAAAGCTTGGTTCAGAAATTCTGTGCCTTTGTCAGTTTGCCATCGAAGAGGGTGACGGCCGCTTTGTTTCAACACCAGTTGGAGGGCTCGCACTAACTCACTGCTCGATTTGGAAGTCAATGGTACGACCCAAGCAAATTTAGAAAAGACGTCGATGACACAAAATAAATATTTGTAGCCACGATTGTAGGTGGCCAAATGAGAGACATCGGCTAAATCGGCTTGCCATTGGTGATCGATACCCTCTACTTGGGTACGACTTCTGGAAAATTTTCGTCGAATGGGTTTGTGTAAGGTGTACATAGCTTGTTCTTGTAACCATTGTTGCACATGAGGTAAACGGATACTTTTCAGTCGAGTTTTGACAGCACGATACAATTTCTGAACTCCTCCGTAACCTGCGGGATGGGCTGGATCATAGTAAATGCTGGCTAACACCTTCTCCATTTTTTCAGTAAGTGATCCAATCTTTACTGATGCTACTCTTGTCTTTCTGTGGTATTTTCTTGGTTTGTAATGCTTTGCGTGTCCGACGAGCAATAGGTGTTGACGAGGATGGTGTTTGAACAGGGGTAATCAGTTCTTGTTTCACTTCTGTCTTGGCTTTTGTTTTCTCTTCTGAGGAAGGAGTAGCCATCATCTTTTTAATCCAACCAATTCTGGATGAAGGTGGTGTTGTTAACTTGTGTACTTTTTCTGGTGGAGTTTGAAGCTCTTCTTCTTTTTCTGTCTTGATCACTGGGACTAGTGGTGGTGGACTTTCTGTCTTGACCATTGGAGGTGGTAGTGGTGGTGATGCACTTTTCATCAAGGCCTTAATCTTTCAGAGTGGGTTGAGCTGTTTCGTCTAAAGCTTTTTGGTGAAAGAGTTTCAGTCGTTGTAACAACTGACCGTACCATTGCAAATTTTCCGTTTCTGACAAATCGCTGCGATCCATCAACGATTGCAATTGGTGTTGTAACTGGGACATTTCGATCAAATGAGGATTGGGAGGTAAATGAGGGGTTTGTTGTTCTTGCCAACGATGGTATTCCATCCATCGTTTGTAAGGCACTAAAGCCAGTTTTCGTCCTTCCATTGGATTTCAAGGATCATGTCTGAGATCTTTTGACTCCAAAGGTCCCTTTTATCTTCTTGGACCTTTTTATCTTCATCCTCCCAGGATGTTTCCCAATGCTTCTTTCAGCAAGGGTCCTCCTATTGTTCCATTACTCCTTTCAGCAACATGGGCAAAATGGGTAAAATTCCTCCGTGTTGCACCAACATCTTTATCTTTTGACCAATGGGTATTTTCTTTTGTACCATTTGGCAAGAACGTGTCGATATTTGGCTAAGCATTCTTTCTGGTGTTTAGACAAAGGTATTGTGCCTTTCAAGACATTCAGACAACATTCGCACATGGTATCGATGATGTCTTTGGAGGTTGTTTGAGTAATTTTTGGAAGGGTGGAGGAGCTTTGGACAGGACAGACAACATGTCCTAATGTTTGGCTAAACGAGGTGGCAGTCCTTTCCTTTCTCCTTTTCCTTTTTGGACAGAAGAACGAAGATGGTGATGGTGTGCACGTCTTGGAGGGGACATCTTTGGGCATTGAGCAGCACAAAACACTGATCCATATCGTTTGCCTCGGGTCGTTTTTATACTGGAATGTGACGCCACTAATTGTCTTTACGTCGTATCAACTTGATGACAGGCAACACACGTTGTGGAGGAGTTCGAAACGGACTAAATCGGGACAGTTCTTGCTTGGACAAATCCAGTAAACTCTGTAACACACCCGTTCTCTCTTGGACTTTGATTTTGGGGGCAGGTACTTTGTGAGCAGCAGCCACTGCTGCTAAAGAGGAAGAGGGTGTCACCGCTGGAGGAGAAGTTTATGGAGATGCTCTCTTGTGGGTAGAAGCTGTTTTCTGTGGACTTTTCTTTTTCTGAGGCTGTGACCTGGTCTTGACACCGTTGCTCTTTTTCTTTTTCTTCTGGGTACGTTTGGGTGTGGCTTTCTTCTTGGGGATGACTTTGGGAGCATTAGGATCCTATTTTAAGAGGGAACGAATGACACCTCCTAGAGAACCGCTACCTCCAGGTTTCAAAATGATTTGCTTTTTGGTTTGAATGTCGATGCAAGGATCGGCTAGCTGCGTCAAGGCGACTTTGTTTCTCTCAAAAAAACATTTGGTTTGATGTGGAATCTGAATGATGCCTTGCAGTAATTGATGTGCTGTCACCGTAAACCATTATAAGACTTCTTTGAGACTAGCTTCTAAGACACGAGCAAGTATTTGTGGATTTTTTTCACGACTGATACCATACAAGGCACGAATCAATTTGATGGGAAGATGAGACTGAAGGGACGTCATGTTGATGATGTGTGAGACAGAACCAAAGTGACATAGGTTTTTATAGACTTTTTTTGGTGATTGTGATTAAGTCAACAAAGGGGATGTGTACACGACAGGCCCTCCGTCTTGGCACCAGTGGTGAAACAGATGGGTACGAAATCGCAAGTAATCGGGAGTGGTGGGTTTTAAATCCACGAGTAAATAAGCGTCTGGGGTTTGAGTGGCATCGTTGTACGCATGAGTCAGCCAAGGCGTTCCTAAATGTTTGGCTACGACTTGTACTTGCGATTTATCTCTAGGGCTTTTAAACAACACCACGTAATGAGCATTGAGACTGATGGTACGATAGGCTTTACACTGTTGAAACAAATTTTGGGTAATGTAAATGACACTGGCATTACGATGATGCCCTTTGCGCATAAACCAGAGTTTAATTTCTTCGTCTTCTCCTAACATTCATCAAAAATAACCAAATGAGTTTGACTAGGGTCAGACATGATCCCGTCGTCCTCGCCAGGAATGCCTTCCACAAAGACGATGGAATCGCCTTGACTTTCTCGCAGAAGGCTGTATGCCGATTGCCACTCTTTGTAACACCCCACGATTCGTTGAGGTGGACGATCGATCAAATGATGTTTATGTTCTATCAAACGTTTGACAAATTCGGTTTTGCCTTAACCGCTAGGTCCGGCAATGAGCATGTTAAAGGGATGGCGAAGATAAAAGGCCTCCCAACTAGTCCGATTTACGTGTTCGTCAATGACTTTGACAGTGGAGGAAGAGGGAGTAGACACAGTAGAGGTTGCCATAGTAGTGTAAGAAATGTCACTTTCGACACGAGGACAGACAAGACAAGAGTTTTTATACTTTTTCTCAGGACGCGTTTATTGTCATCTTTAATTGTGAACAACACAAAAGACAAAAATACATAAAAGCCAAATGGTTAAGTACATGAATAAAAGACACATCAAAACGATCATAGTGGAATATAAACAAGTCTCTGTACAACATTTGTGGTGATCAAGAGGTGAAATCGTAGGGTTAGTGTGTAATGTTCTTAGAGTCTCTACACTCCTTGGCACAGTCACACAAGAGTCCTCCCGGAATGGTCTTTCGGGCATGTCGATCACGGTCCTGTCCTGAAGAGAGTGGTTTTCCTTGGCCATGACTTTTTCTTCTGGCACTGTTGCTGGCTTCTTGTTTCTGTTTCAAAAAGACATTCACAAGGTCTGCAAAAATGCCTTTTTGAGTCTCGTCGCCCTTGTGGTATTTTTCTGTCTTGGGAAAGTGGTAAATTTCGTACACTTCTAACAGCTGGTATCCCAAGTCCAGAGCTTTGAACAATTACACGCTGACCCACATTCCTGTCAAAGCGCGTTCTTCCTGAGTGTGCTGACAAGGTTGGTCTTGGTTGCACGTTTCGGCAGAAGTACAGCACAAGGGAAACATCAGTTTTCCTTGGCAATGGTGAGGTAAAACGGGATGGTACAAGTACATGGGAGGCAAGACTTTACACTTGATCAATCCTTCATATTGGCAAATGTTGTCCAGGTCGATGTGTTCCGTCAGCAATTGCGGGTGCCCTGCAGGAAAGTGACAATATTTGCACATGTACAGATACAGAGAACACACATCCAAGTATTTGATTTCTTCTCCTTTCTCCTCACCGGCTTGGTGCAGCAAACAGGTGGCGTTCGTCCATCCTCCATACAAACTGTCCCTTGGGTTCAGTGGGTCCACCAGCTTTTAACATTCCATGATATGCTTAAACTCGGGATCGGTTTTCAATTGCTGATCGTACTCGTGTTCCCACATTTCTACCACTTGGTATCCTTGCTCTTCTAACTTCAAGCGTCGCTGACAAGTGGCCTGGTACAAGTCTTCCATGGTCCATTGTAAAAACTGATTTTTAGTGTTACGTTGAGGGTAGCAGATAGGACATCCATGAAATAAGCACCCGTTAAACTCGTACATGATCTTGAGGTTTTCTAAGTCCCAGCCATCCACTGAATACCTTCTGATGGTCTTTTCGCCTCCTCCGTTGCGAGCATGTTGGATCCATTTGTCTTCCTTGTCACACAAGTAATGTAGCCAGCGTAGGGCTTTGACCGATTATTGACATTTGACAAAATTCGTTGTTTGAGGACTGATGATTGCTTGGGTGTTCTCGGGCATAAATCGTTGATGGTACACTAAGGAACACGCTTTGGCAATGGTGCAAGCTTCTTTCAACGGGTCGATATCACCGTGTTCCATGAACAGTTCTCGAAATTTTCCACAGCAACGCCGTAAAATGTCCACGTCGGAACGACAATATTTTAACATTTCTTCCTGAAAGTCAAAAGGGTCCTAGGCATGAGTCTGGTACCAAGCGTAGAAAGCTTCTCATTGTTCGGTACACATGTTGTCGGGGTCATAGTAGTGAGCCCCAGGCAAATGGGGCAGAATGGCATGTTGATTGGCTTCGGTATTGAAAAAGTGTGGAAAATAGCCTTTGGCCATTTCTGTCATTCCAAACGTTTTAGGCATGTGGCTCAAAGGCATGGCCAAGTAACTCATCGAATCTTTAAACTGCACTTGACCAACTTGCATGGAAATGATTTTGGCTCCGTTCAAAGTCACTTTCGGACATTCGGTACTTTGTTCCGTATAGTATCTGAAAAGAAACTCTCCATTGTATCCCGAGAAATTGTGAGCCATCACCGTGGCATGGCGATGACAATCTCCATAACGTTTGATGTCTTCTTGGCTCCATGTCTCGTTGATAGGGTCTAAGATCCATTGGGCGAAATCGGCTAGCGTGTTTGGTCCCCGAAAGATTTTGTCATGTCCTCCAGGAATCTTGCTACAGTGAGGGCAATGAGTAAAGATAGGCTCTTGGATGCACTTCTCACACGCTCGATGAGCCACGCAGAAATTAGGAATATGAATGCCAGTCTCTTGCATGCGAAATCAAAAAAGATGAAATGGCCTTTCTTCTGGTCATTATCTTCCTCTTCGTGTTTGAATTGATATTTCTGAATGTAGCATTTGTGTTCCAGGTCCACGATTTGGCGACAAATGTGCCCTCGCTTCTTTCCTGAACAGACGTGCGCCTTGGCATTATTGGTACGTATGCCTTGTCCACAAGTAGGGCACAATCTCAGGAGCTGACAAGCACATTTCCGCTGTGAACCTTGCATCTTTAGATGTTGTTGGTAACAGGTTGGACTGACAAACGTGCGCTGACAAGCTGGGCAATGCACTCGTTCTTGTCCTTGGTCTAGACTGGGCTTAGAGGCTAAACATCCCTCACATTTCGATCTGCAATGCTTGTGTTGCTCTCAATTGTTATAGCCATAGTCACATTTCTCACAGTAATAACCATATCCCAGAAATGCAGTGATACTGGTAATGGCATCGAAATGTTCATCGCGATGATAGACGTGAATGTATTTTCCGTCTTTGAAATTTTTACCTCGAAACAACATAGGTCCGTGCACTTCTTGCGGGTGTACTTTCAAGGTGGAGCGTGGAGCCAAGACGTCTTGCAACTTTTGCATTTCAGGAATGCCACAGGGTGTGTCTTTGGAAAGGTCAGCTTGTTGTAACAGGAGTTCTGCTTCTCTTCATTGTTTGGCTTGGCTAGATTTTTGAATAGTTTGCCAGGTTCTTTTCCATTCTGCCGTGTCATTCTTGTCGGCATATGTTCGTCCCACCACGATGGCACGGGCTAAACACATCTGGTCTTGAGGGTTGTTAATTTGAACGAGGCTACGCTTGATGCTGCAAAGATTGTCTACCAAGATCACTTTTTTTTTGCCATGTCCTGTCCCTTGGGGAAGAGACACGTGGGTCATGAACAGTGTCACTTTTCTGTCGGTGATGTGAAACTTGTCGTTGGATTGTTGTACGTGTTGAATCTTGTCCATGACTTTGGAAGGTGTCAATTCTGCTGGGCTGCTAAACTCGATCCAAACGTGTGACTTCAAACTGTCGTGATGAATAGAAAGTCTCAAGCGATCATCTTCTTTGGCTTGACATTGCCGTTTCAGTGTGGTTAACAAAGAATCCCACACATCAGTGATGAACCCTTCTGCTTTCTCCAATGATAAGTCGGACATGAAATCTTTAAACTTCACCACATACGTGTAGGCCGTAGTTCTAAATTTTCTGGAGGAGCATTTGTCCGTCTCTCGAATGTGGTAGTACTTTTCAGGATTTACTGATGGTAATGGACTTCGGTTTGGTGTAGACTCTCTAGGCCTAGATTCTGGCTCACTCATCTCATCTTCAAAATCGCTGGCATGAATTTGAGCCAAGACTTCAGCTACTGAGCGAGGCGATAAATCACGTTTCTGCCTCTTACTTTCTTCTTTCTTTACGAAATGATGCAATCATCTCATCTTGACTGCAAAAAGTCAAATGACTACATTTGAAACGCCATGGACCCTATATATCCATGTCAGACCAGTGCATATATAAAGAGCTGGTGCCTTCCCTCTCAGTATTCATTTTGCTCTCAAGCCGACAAGCACGATGGAAGAACCCACACAAATTGAACTTCTGATTAGAGCTTTGCGAGGTGTCATACGAAAGTTTTCTTCAGACAAACCGATGGACTACTCTCCCTCCTTTCGAGATAAAAGTCAAGATACTTGCTGTATCTGCCAGAAGAAAGGGCATTGGGTTACAGAATGTCCAGAACGTCAAAAAAGCAAGACCAGTGTCAAAAGAGACAAAAGTCAGGATACCTGTTATCATTGTCAAGAGAAAGGACATTGGTCTTTAGACTGCCCTAAGAAACAACAGGAGCAGGAGGAGGAAGAAGAGGTACCCTCGGCAAAAGAAGAACCCCTGACACGTTCAGAAAGAGAAGATAGAAAAGAAAAGAAGAGAAAAAAGTAAGGAAGAAGAGGAGGAAAAAACTGTGAAAGTGAAGAAAATCAGAAAACAGAGAGAGTGAAAGAAGAAAAAAGACACAGAAGAAGTCTATGAACTTTTTTAAAAAGTGTTATGTTGTGTTGACACTTAATTGTAAATATTTGTACCAGAATAGACCAGACTGAAAAAAAATGTGTCTCCTGGTTTTGATTTGTTTAGAATAATAAGGACCTACACTCATGCACTCACAACATGTATATCATAGGGTTAAACAAGGGATTTTGAGTTTTAATTGATTTTGGCAAAATGAATGTTATCTCATTTTGAAAGATGTGAGTGGTCCTGAAAAGGACTGTTGGGTGTTTGTCTTTTTCTTAGAACAAACTCAGGAACGAGAAGCAATCCGCTTTAACTGCCTTAAGCCTTTGCCACGGCCAAGGCCTACTTCTGGACTTGCTCCTGTCAATGATTTGGTAGAAATCACTAGGGGTGGTATCTCCGGTGTAGTAACAGGGTTGGACTGTTTGGCTCAGGAAGGTCTTTTTCTATTGGGTCGTAATAAAGAAGTCTGATACATTTGTTTCAGACTTCTTAACTAAGCCAAAATGTCCAAGAGTACCATTACCGTTTGACTTTCACTGTTCTCTTTCTCTCCTAGACTTTGTTTCTTCTCTGCTGCTTCTTCCTGTTGTGTCCTTCTTGTTTCTTCTTCTCGCTGTTGCTGTTCAAGGAGAAATGCTTGTTCTGCTTCTTTTGCTGTTGTAAAAATTTCTCCAATTCTTCTTTCTGTCTCTGTTTAAAATCGTTGACGTGTGGTAAAGAAGGAGAAAGTGATGAAGGTGCTGGTACCGGAACAAATTCTTGTCAAGAAGAGAAAAAAATCTGCAAAATCCCAATTGAAATCAACCTCTTCTGGTAGCAGTCCTGTGTTGACTTTGGTAGCCACTGCTATGCCATCGCTTCTCATCTCCAAAGCCGGTTCACCCCAATTCATCTTCTTCTCAGTTTCCATCATGTTTCACAAAACAATGTCGCATCGATTCACTGCACACAGACGCTAGTGCACCTATATAGGGAATGTGACGTCACAGGTAACTCTCTTCGGATTGGAAGACAGAATCCGTGAAGTGACTGAATTTTGTAACGTGTGTTGGGATTGGTGGACAATTTCAATCCGTTCTTCACTATAAATAAACGCGGTTCACTTCATTCCCTTCACCTGTTCTCGTCACAATGATGTGGACCAACGCTGAATCGTCTACCCTCGTATCATCGATGCTGTTCCATATGGACTTACCTATGTATGTGAGATCATCATGGAGAATCGTTAGGATCACCGAGACAAGTGTTTGGAAAAGAAGGACCTATGTGGAAAGACAAGGCTGTCTAAAGCGAGTCCTCATCTATGGTACAGAAGTTAGATGAAGTTTAAGAAAGAGAAGAAGATCATTGAGATGCCCTCTATGTTAACGGAATGGTGTTAACAAAACAAACAACGGCTCTTTTCAGGGCCACTCCATTGCCTCGAAAAGATTTATTCTTTCTAGCCTAAAAAAATTTATTCGATTGTGTAATTTATCTTTTAACTCACAAAAACATTATTCTCTTATCTAAAATTTTTTTTTAGTCAGTTGTATAATTTGGGTATAATATTGTAATATCCACAAACATGAACGCGAATGATTCAAACTTTATATAGAAATAACACAGGTGGCATGACGTCATGGTACTTGCTATATACTATTCACAAACACGAACGCGAATGATTCAAACTTTATATAGAAATGACACAGGTGGCATGATGTCACGGTACTTGCTATATACTATAAACAAACACGAATGATTCAAACTTTATATAGAAATGACACAGGTGGCATGATGTCATGGTACTTGCTACATTGTTGCAAGTGTCCAGTACCATGATGTCACCCTACCTGTTCCATTCCTCTTGTCCCTATACAAAATTCCCATTGTCCGTATACAGTCCCACGGTGTGCTAGTCACTACACAAAATTCCCATTGTCCTTATACAGTCCCAGGGTGATTTTTTGTCAGTATAAATCTTGTCCGTATACAGTCCCGGGGGTGGGTGGGTGGGTCTGTAATGCTAATTCCCATTGTCCGTATGCTATCCCACTACACTACTAACATATATAAAAGGGAGGAAATTAAAAAAGGGTTGGAAAGGACTATAACCAAACTAAAAGATAACAACACAGAAACAGAAGGCAAAGAGCCAATACTTGAATATGTAAGAAAATTCTATAAGGAAATGTATACATCACAAAACATTGATACAAATACCATCAATCATTATACAGAAAAATTAATTTTCCCAAAGACTGAAGATGAACAAACATCATTATACGAAGAAGAGATACTATGAACCATAATTCAACTAACCAATCATAAATCTCCTGGACTAGATGGTTTAACTTCAGAATTCTACAAAAAAATCCAAAACTCTTTGATACCTATACTTAAAAAACTATATAATGAAATATTATACCAAAGTACATGTATAATGACCAAAAGCATGAGAACAAGAATAATCACACTCATATATATAAAAACAAGGAAGAGTCTACCGACTTAAAAAATTGGAGGCCAATATCCCTTTTAAATATTGATTACAAGATATTAAGTAAAATCTTAGCAAATTGTCTAAAAAATACACTGGGAAATATAATAAATAAAAACCAAACATGTGGAGAGGAGGGGAGGTTAATACAGAATAACATTCTATCCATAAAGACAATTATCGAGTACATGGATACAAATGATATTGATGGAGCTCTAATCTTAATAGATCAAGAAAAATCTTTTGATAGGATTGAATTAAACTATATAATTAAAATATTACAAAGTTTTGGCTTTGGAGAAATTTTTCAAAATTGGATAAAAGCACTATACAACAACATACAATCAATGGTACAAATAAATGGGGTTAGGACCAAACCTTTTCAAATTTCTAGATCAGTGAGACAAGAATGTCCACTCTCAATGATTTTATATATAATAGCAATAGAAGCTCTGAGGACAGCAATACAAACTGATGAAAACATAAAAGGAATAAAAATCCCTAATACGAAGGAGGAGTGTAAAACATTCCAACATGCTGATGATTGTTCACATTTTGTGACCACCCAACAGTCCTATAAAAATCTTATTAAACAATATCATGCATTTGGAAAAGCATCTGGAGCACAAATTAACCAAAATAAAACAGAAATCCTCTTAATAGGGAAATGGAAACATTATCACCCAGAGATACCAACAGAAATGATTAAAGAAAATGTCAAAGTCCTAAGAGTACATTTAGGGCAAAATAGTAAAAAATTAAACCTACAACAAATTTTAGATAAATTAAAGAGACACACCAATACATGGAGTGATAGACAACTATCACTAATAGAAAAAACACACATAGCAAAAACCTACTTAATTAACTCTATCTTACATGAATTTGATATTATTGATTTTGAATATGAATACATAAATAAAATAGAAAATAAGAACACCAATTTTATTTGGAGTGGAAAAATAAACAAAGATTGCTCAATTCTCTCTTCAAAAAGAGAAAAAGAGGAGGAGGAGTAGGACTACCAAATTTAAGAATAAAACAAGCAACCAATTACTTAGACTAAAAGATTTAACCCCAAACCCAGACTATTAATGGCAAGGAATCTATTTATACTGGTTTGGTTTTTACCTCCAAAACAGGCCAGATATATATATATATATATATATATATAGATAGAAATAACAAGATTTTAAAAACCATTACACCACCTACAGAAACCTATAGGATAACTCGAATCTTACAAACATATAGACATGTAAAAGAAATGTGGGAAGCAGAATCTAAAGAAAGACTACAAAACACTTAGGGAAAAAATAACAGTGGTAAATAAACACAAAGTAGAACAAAGACTACTCTATCTAAAATGGGATCAAATTTGGAAAATTGGTTCAATGTTAAAGAAATAAGAATAAAATCCAAATTACTTGAATATTGACATGATGCATGGAGGACTGGTGAAAATGCCTATATAAGGAAATTAATAAAAAAAACACCACCCTGTTCCATTTGTAAAGAAAAACTGGATAACAAAAGTCATGTAATACTAGAGTGTAAATTTTTGAAGAACCAACGACAAACCATAATAAATAAGATAAAAAATCAAACCAGTTATTTTGATAAAGCACAGCTTTTATACACGAATGACATAAATGATAAAAAATTATATAAAGATATTAGAGACTACATATATCGTGCAATGGAAAAGAGAAGAATAAATGTATTTATACCAGACATAAATACAATCTGCACGAATAGAAATCCCAACTCCACTTGTATTTTTCACTCCAAAATGATACTTACATCAGTCATTTTGACTGAAATACCATGTTTTCAATCACATCCGCGCCATTGGAAATTTCAATACCTTTTGTACTTTAAAATGATGAAAACAGAAGCAGGACTCTATAATACCATGTTTTCAATCACGTCTGTGCCATTGGAAATTTCAATCCCTTTTGTACTTTAAAATGATCAAAACAGAAGCAGGACTCTATGAATAGATAAGCCGCAATAAGGTACTCAAATGAAATCTTTTCTAGAGTTTTCTGCAACTGTGGTACCATAAATTTAAAAACTAAGAAATTTTTGCATTTCTCCTAGCGGACATATACATTTTGAAAATTTCAATCCCACTTGTATTTTAACTCCAAAATGATATTCAGACCAGTACCATGTAACTGAAGAAATTTAGCTGTAAAAGCCATCAAAAAAGATGTGCTACCCAAAAAGCACCAAATTTAGACTAGAAACGCCATCACAAAGATAAGCCAGTCAAAAAACACCATGAATACATACAATTAACCAGGAAAAAATGGAAACCATTGGCATGGGAAATAAAAACACAATACACAACCCAAAAAAAACCATCGTCTGTCTTTTAAAAATAAAAAATTATCACTTTTTGTGTGACTTATTTTTTGAACCCAAACCTGGCATATACTAAGGTATACACCGAGAAATAACTAAAATGGGAAATTAAATGAATACACACCTTGTCCCTTCTTTTTTTTTTTTCCAAGACACTCTCCCTTTGGAACACAAAACTAAATCCTAATGCTGTCCAACAACCAAAGCAACATGGTGCACAATCTGTGTCAACAACCACAGGTTCCCCATATCAGTCAGATGGATGCCATCCCTTGCCAAATATACTCTCCGGAACCCACTGATGTTGCAAAAAACTACTCCATCAGCAAAGGCAAAAACACATGCCAACTCCTGATTAACTTGCCGGGATAACCGAGCGTAGTGACTAGGTCCCATCTCCCGAGGATTAGTAAGGGGCAACATTGACCCCAAACACACAAATCCCCAGCCTGCAAAAGGGCATCCACCAAACGTATCATACAATTTACAATCTGATGGGTAGTACTAGTCCCAATATCATTCTCCCTGAGTACCTAAAACAATGTGTGGTACAGGATCCAAAACTGGCATCTCACTTAAAAAATCCACAATATGGGCCCTTGGCTGGCCATCAAAACAAACAGTCCAATTTGCAGGAACATGACAAAGGGAAAGTAACCAAGGACTTATTCCCATGAGAGCAACAAGGCTATGCCCACACACAAACGCATTTTACTCTCATGAAACAGTAACAGCAACCAACTAAAAACCAAACCACATTACAACTTTATACAGACATGTTTCACTCACGTCTGTGCCTATCCAATTTTCAATGCATTTCAAAAAAAGGTGCCAAGGTGCCCAAACAATAACACAACAACAATAAAACAATTGTCTATCAGGAAACTTGAAGCATGACATACAACTTAATACAATAATACAATACAAAAAAAAAAGAAAAAAAAGAAAGAAATATGCAAGCATACAATCACCAAACAGAAACACAGAAAATAAATATATCATAGGACCCTTTGGGCAGTAAACAACTTTTCTTCTAAATTCATAAGATAAGAATTAGACTAAGGATAACAACTCATGCACAATATGGCTCAGTTACGCTGTCCTAACACCAATATGGAAACACTGACAACAAACACAATATCTACACAACAAAAAGGACTATCTGATTCTGGCAGAGTCACTTCACGAAACAAAAACTTTTGGGAAAACATGAGAACAAAAACTTTTGGGAAAACAGGAGAACAAAAACTTTTGGGAAAACAGGAGAAGAAACTAGCCCTGGAACTAACATAGCTCTAAGAGATAGGAGTATGATCCTAAGTTCAAGTAAGGAGAGTTGGAAACCAGAACCTAGACCAGCCCAGGCATGGGGAAGATAGTACAACTCTCTGAGCTTATGGGATAAAGAAAATGAAACACATGGGGAACAAAAATAGAGCAACCCTTCCAAATTACCATTAAATTTAAGAAAAAAAAACAAAAAAAAAAAACAATAATAACATGATAAGGGTGCACAAGGGAACACACAATATACATTTTTTCGGAAAACAAAGGGTGTCACTGCTAAGTCCTAACAAGCCATATATGCTGGGACGGGGCTAAGTGGTGTCAACAGTCGAAATGGAGGCAACCATACAAGAGGTGTTACAAATCAAGGGGAAACCATGTGAGAGTGATGGACTGGTACACAGAAAGTACCTGGTGGAGAAGAGATAAAGAAACAAAGAGGAGAAGAGGAGAGGAGAAAGAGCAGATCAGACAGATTCAAAGAGGAGGAGAAATGAAAGGCGACATCATAGATAGTAAATAAACACAGCAATATTGCTAAATATAGATTGAGGAAGAGCAATTTGTTTTTGTTCTATCAGCTTGATCTTAAGCTAAAATTCAATTACATTTTAAGTATTGACTTATTAATTTGGTTCATATTAAAAATAACAATATCAGTGATTTTATCTTAGAGATACAGAAATTTATATATAAATAAACTTTAAAGAATTTGTATTTAGTGCCTTTGCTATGTAACTGAATTAAGTATTTATTCCCAAGCAATATATTCCATGACAATGAGTTTTTAAAAAATACTTTGCTTAAAATGTTTTAATTAATGTGCAAACGTTTTTTTTCCAGAAAATGTGATATTTAAATTCTCTATGCATTTTGGATGATGATATTCAATGTCAAGTTCAAATTTAATTGATTTATGGAATAATCATGGTGTTCATATTGCACACAGGTCCAGCTTATGTTATGAGTGTTGCGAGTTATATGTTCAGTTTCTATTTATAATACTGCAGTTATATGTATGTCAAATGTGAGTTATAAAGTCACTCTTACTATCATTTATAGTCATTTCATCTTGTCTGTAGATGATTTATACTGACTGACTGTTTCATTTAACTGCTATGTTAGCAAATTGACAGTTTGTGTTGTTGTTATTATGGTGTATTCATATGCTAGTAAACGATTACATTTGTTTATAAAGTATTCAGTATATTTTTACATGGCTACAGTTATATTTATGCATGATTTGAGTTCTCAAAACACATTCAATATCATGTACAACTCTCTTACTGTGGATATTTTACAGATACTGTTTTATTTATTTAAGATTGGCAATATGTTGTTTGTGTTATGTTTTTATTGAATGTGCAGGAATAAATTGTATATTTGATTAAAAGGTTTTTTTTTTCTAATCAGGCCAAATATCTCAAATTGTAATTCTTTTATGTTTGTGAAGACACTTCACATGAAGCAGAGGGTAATACGAGATTTAGCATGTTTACAGCAGTGTATATGGGGGGGGGGTCACGTCGATGTCTGATAAGCATGTTTTTAAGAACAATCAGCAATGAAATTGGTCGGCAGTGAATGCAACCAACTCTAATGTTATAAATACCTATATCTGTTATATAATTTTCTTACTGTTTCTTGTTTTGAGCCTGCGGATGTCAATTGTTTTCGTCGCTGTTACTTCTCAGTCTAATGCGGTGTATGACCTCATTGCGGTGACCTTGCCAGGGCTCACTTCCGGGTCATCACAACTTTTGATTCGAGCTTGCAAAATTTCACAAGTTTTGTTGAAAATTTTGTTTTTATATTTCTTCACAAAGAAATTCTGTTCCATGTGAGATTATTGTTTAATGAATATTTATCAAGTTACTGTAAAAATTACGTTGTTTTTCACTAAATATTTTAATTTTCTTGAATATATTCTGTAGTGGTTGTAAGATTTTCCGCGGTGGTTTTCCGTAAATTCCGTACGCCTTACGGGATTTCGTAGGGTATAAAAAACAGAAGCCTGGCGGAATCTAAAGGAATGGTCAAACGTTTATGTTATGGATCCATCCCATTTTAGGTCAGAAATCAACATTATAGGTACATATATTAAATTTATTAGTATTTCAACTTATACTAAATAAAGCTGATTTGATTATGGTCCGTTTCAGAAAAGAGAGGGGAAAGTAATAGGTAAAATCGTCGCACATGAATTATTTCTTTAACATTATAAGCATAAAGCTTTAATTTGTATAAGAAGGTTTAGTAATCTGAAATTTTCATTGTAATTCCATTTCAGTATTCATGTCAACTGTTGTAATTGAGATTTTAGTCATCAGCCCAAGTTTTATTTTGTTTATTTTAATGTGATATTCACCATTGTGCCAGTATCATTAAATAAGATGACAATCAGATAGCTTATATTAATTCTTAAGCTTATTCTTTAGCTAAATATTTACATGTTATTGCTGAGTTTGATGAAATTATTTTTGCAATAAATTGAGGAATCTAAACTCAGAGTTTGGTTATTCAATTAATTTTAAGACACATATACACACATGCATTCATTTGTTTGCAATACAACTACAGATAACTACATACATCCACAATGTTGACAGTCACATATACACACGCCACCCATGGACATCACAGTATACATGGGATTTTTTATACAAGTACTCAAATCCGAGACCTTATCAGATCTATGTGGGCTTTCTACAGTCTGCAACATCAATACGGTTTTGAGATTATCTTTGGTGTTTATGATAGAGGAAGAGGGAATCAATTATGACTTGAGTGGATCAACTTTTAAATCAAATATTGGAGTTTCTTCGATTCTGTGGTAGGACAAAATTACAATTTAAAGGCAGTCTACTACAAATACGATTTTATGGTTGGAATCTATGGCTTTGAAAAATAAAATGAGCTATTTGTTGTTTTTGTTTTTAAAGACAAAAACAATTGTATATCTGTGAGCATTATGCCCAACATACAGTAATCAATTGAAACCAGTCTAAAAGAGACAGGAAATGTAATACCAGTGCAACGATATGTGGTAATCAGGGTACAAATGCAGACAGATAGGAGCAAGTTGCCAATTGATTACCTTGGTGTTGTAACCTGGACATTTTAAGGCCAAATGGGGGATGTTTTATGAGGTGTTGTAAGTAGCAGAGGGATCAGGGGCAGTCAATGATGGCTTTCAAGTCTTTTAATAAAAATAGGGTGACCTTTAAATTTTTCTATTGTTCAATTGTTATTACATTGCTCACAATGTATTGCTTATAGAGTAATAATTAAGCATATTTGATAAATGCCTTTATTCAACTCATGTAAAAATGCCGAAACATAAGATTTCTCCAAGTATTTAAAAAGAAAACACTGGCTAAGAAATATGAAGGTCAGGAATACATCTCATATCCATAAACTTTCACTTTAGGATGAACTTGACTTGCAGGGGTATTGGAGAGCAATCAATAACTTGAAAAAGCCAGCCACAGACAAAAATTGAAGTTTGATTTTTTTTACAGACTGGGCATAGTTGTTTTGTCATTGCCACATTTTAATAATGACAGAAGACATTTTGTATTCTTCTCAAAATAAAATTATTCAAAGGAAATCAGGACCAAAAAATTATCAAATGCCTGTTGCGTGTCTTCTCATTGGCCAATTAGAAATAAGTTATAAATAAATGCAGGATATCATTTTACATGGTTTCCACACTTTTCTAAAGATAAATTTCCAGGTCATTTCCAGGGTTTTTCCTGGAAGAAAATTTTTTCAAGGTTCAGATATGACCATTACTGAATGGAATTATAGAACATTTTAGATTATAAAACATGCATTTTCTAAATCTAATTATGTTTCTCTTTCAAGACTCTCCAAAACATCTAAGAAAGAAAAGATGATCATGTACAAAACCACAAAATGTATCACACGAAACAAGTTTGATCATATTCCTGTAAATGGGCATGTAAAGTCATTTCAGAATAAAAATTCTAATTTTATTTTGCTGACCTGCATTATGTTTCTAAGTGGGAACAACATAATGAACATAAATTAGTTTTGTTTCCTTTCAAACCTTTAATTCTAAAGAAATCTAGAGCAATATATATATATATATATATATATATATATATATATATATTTATGCCTCTTGTAGAAAGAAAACATTTCCTATTACAGTATATAAAAAACAATAAACACAAATAATTATAATCTTGTCTTGTAACGAAAAGAGTTTAACCCTGAATTTATCTGTGCCAATAAAGTCCCTAACAAGATTTTTCAACAACCTAATTGTTTACGTGTCTAGGCTCTTACAAAAAGTAACAGAAAAAAAGTGAAGACAACAAGCTTTGTAAAATTAAATAATTTATTTCCCTAGAAAACCAAGGTAAAAATGAGAAAAAGAACTTAGGGTTTTACGAATCAAATCCAAAATTAATCCAATGGTTAAAAAACTAGAAGTCCTATTATTAAAAAGTCCTAAATGAATCTGAGTTCGAGTGCCGATGAAATTCAAAAATGGAGGGCAATGACGTCTGTAGTAACCTTCAAAGTATAGATGTGTCAACAGTTCCTTGTTGAATCACAGAAAATAATATTCCAGATTGGAATTTTGAATAAATTTCAATTATCTAAGAATTTTGTCGGAGCACTTATATTTCCAGAGAAAAGAATTGCTAATTCCATAAAATAAAATTTCAACTCAAACTGGTCACAACATAACGTATCAATTGTTTAGAGCCCATCCGACTAATTCTTATCATGACATCAGTTATAAGACCAACTACAATGTAAAACAGATTCCCAGATGGGGATCAAAAGTTCATCCTTCTGGGAAAACCAAAAGTTTGTAACAATAAACACATGTTATTTGTCACGTACTCCAGGTATGGCCTTCATTCCACTTAATGAATCTTACTCTGAGAAAGAATAACAAAAATTTTTTAAGAAAAGTTGTTTACCCAAAACTACTACTGGTTCTAAATCAAGGTCAGAAACTAGATACAGTGTTTCCATTATATGTTGTTTATCAAAATTAACAGTCAGGTCAAACAGAACTGAATTAAATTTCTGGAGAATTTCAAATCCAGTAAATAAAGTTACATTACAATAACAATACATGTAACGGAAATAAAATCTTTTTTAAAACTAACAAACAAATAATTAAACTACATGTACATAACACTAATCTCCTTGAGACGATCTGGTTAAAAATACATCATTTAAAAAGCATTTACAAAAGGGTTGATTTAAATTTTGATAGAAGACCTTAAAATTATACACTGTTGTATAAACAAGGACTGACTTTTCTGTAAAATCAACTTGTCTTCTTGTAATTCGTTAAACCAGTCCCCAAACCTGTATTGATACAGGGCCTTGTATCATTTATTAATATATAATACAAGGGACGACAATTTCTCATTTCAGCTCTGAGATTCAACAATTCAGACTACAAATTTGGCTTTAAAAAATTGCAGTCCATTTTCTAATCGAGGTTTCCTCTGAATATTCCCACCCCATTTTTCATATTTGGACATTTAGGTTGGGGTGTGGGGTCATTGCAATTGTGTATTAAAAATTTGGAATTTGCCGCCACCTACTTTTTCCCCCGATTTCCCGGTAGCGTGGGAACCCTGCATTTTATTTTAACCAATAAGAGGACGGTATTCCATTCAGCAGCAATTCACTTGCATATTAAGTGGGCGCAATCATGGCCATGTCTTGCATTCCTGAAAGATATGATAGTGAGCCAAAATTTGGATGGCATACAAAGTCGAATGCCTGAACTAAACATCAGTACCAAATTACGCTGTGTGAAATGTAGCTTGAAATATCAGCACTGAGTCTTAAATAGGTCACATGAGAAAGGAGAGAAGTGTCCTTCCTTGTATTATTTTATACAATATGTATGACTGATAGTTAAATTATAAACAACGATAGAAGCCCCTGCGATAGCACGATGACCATTGCCATTCTGTAATACTGAATTTTATTCCTACACAGGGGCTCGTATTGTTACTTACAGTTTACATGTTATACATGTACTATTATAATAAATATTATATCTACCTGTATAATAGATAATTTAATTTTAAGCAATGATACGAGCCTCTGTGATTTTTACAAATCAAAGTATTTATAAAAATCCTACTGTGCCCCAAAGAATGTGTGCTAATCATCAACCTATCACTGTCACACACACACCCCCATATCCATAGTCAAATTGTTGCATTTCTATGCTGTGGAATAGTCATTTAGTATTTAAATCCAAAATGTTTTATAATAAAAATAAAGAGTGATCTTATTTATTTAGTAATCTATAAATTCTTAACTCACACTCAGTTTTCATCATCATAAACAAAATTCAAAATTCCGGCTAAAAGATTAAGAAACCTGAATTAGCTACCTTTGCAATTTAAATATTACCATATTCACAACAATACATTGAAACAAATAATTTAGTTTTCATTTTATTTTGAGTAGTAAATGTATAGATTTGTAAATAAAGAAAGATAGCACTGCTTATTCCTTTTCATAAACATTTTGGATTTAAATACTGAATGACACAGGAAAGTTATACTGTTTGCTACCACACATAAATAAATATTTATCCCAAAATTAGTTTTGATTAGCAATAGTACTTGGAATATGATGGATAAGGTGTATTTTGGTATTTGAATGAATGCCCTCTCATCCATTGCATTCCTTAGATGAGGGGTCCATTTTTTAATTGTGTATAAGATTCCTATAAAACCTGTGGACTCCTAACATGGTTGGGGAAGGAGTCTAGATTGAATGGCAGATATAATCTCTCAATTCTGTTTTAATAATAATACTGCCAATAATATTAAAATAATATGTGGTCTTTAAGCTAGCTACAGGCTTAGGATTTAAAATAAATTTTTTTGTACACAGAATTACTAGTTGATTCAGAAATTTACTGCTCAATCCTTCCCACAGAACAATGTAACATGTACATAGCAAGATTAACTAGCCATTAGACTACTAAAATTATGAAAACTAATAGTCAAATGGAAAATTTACCAGCCTTGGGCCATTCGACTACCATTTAATTTGAGCCATGGTCAAGAATCCTAACCCAATCATATATACACACACACACATGGGCACACAAATAAGCACGTACCATCCTTCTAACCTGAACCCCCAAGCACTTCTACCAAGACTGCCTGGTTAATGTCTTATATGGTGTTAGTACAGATACCACTCACTGTGTAGCTATGTTACAAAGCAGGTTAGCATGCAACAGAGGGTGACTAAAAGCCAAAAGGTGCATACAGGATGCAAACAGCATATACATTCACATAAATAATGTAGAAGGAAAATGCAAATTTTAAAAGTACAACAATTATACACACAACATAGGCAATCTGCTAACATTCAGTACTAAATACCTGTAGTAAAAGGTAAATATCATGACTTAAAAACTCCCACTTGCTTGTGTTTATCCAAAAGCAGTAGATGAAAAAGAACAGGTACTTCAAGTACACAACATTTTGAAAATCTGTTACTGCTAATTGTGTGTGAAGTCTCCTTCCATTAGCCCCAGTGACCTTGACCCTGATGCAAGGCCTTTTAAGGAGTCACGGTACTAATTCAGTTCCCATAGTAAACCTATGCAAATACCATGATATTAAAAATTCAATAACTTAAAATTTCTGAGTGCCCATGATCAAACCTTTATTTATCAGTATAGATGAAACCTGGATGTCAGCTTCTGTGTAGAGGAATGGATATGAGCCACGGCATTTTCTGGACTTGCATGTCTTTGAAACATGTGCTTTCAATTCTGCACCAAAGAGTCGGGTGCTAATTTCAGTAATGAGTGTTCCAAACTCAAGACTGTTAAAGGACTGGAATTCCATCAATAAAACAATGTCTCTATTTTTTTTCACTTACAACTAGGATAAGCTCT
>JAECUM010044476.1:0-35470 GCA_016617855.1 Megalonaias nervosa | reverse complement strand
CTCTTGGCTCCACGTCTCGTCGATAGGGTCTAAGATCCATTGGGCGAAATCGGTCAGCGTGTTCGGTCTCCGAAAGATTTTTTCACGTCCTCCAGGAATCTTGCTACAGTGAGGGCAATGAGTAAAGATAGGCTCTTGGATGCACTTCTCACACGCTCGGTGAGCCACGCAGAAATTAGGAATGTGAATACCAGTCTCTTGCATGCATTCGAAATCGAAAAAGATGAAATTGCCTTTCTTCTCCTGTTCATCTTCTTCTTCATCATGTTTGGAATGGTATTTTTGAATGTAGCACTGGTGTACCAAGTCCACGATTTGGTGACAAATGTAACATTGCTTCTTTCCTGAACAGACGCGCGCCTTGGTATTATTGGTACGTATCACTTGTCCACAAGTAGGGCACAATCTCAGGAGTTGGCAAGCACTTTTCCGCTGTGAACCTTAGGTATTCAAATGTTGTTGGTAATAGGTTGGACTGACAAAAGTGCGCTGACAAGCAGAGCAATGCATTCGTTCTTGTCCTTCGTCCAGACAGGGCTTAGGGGCTAAACATCCCTCACGTTTTGATCCGCAATGCTTGTGTTGCTCTCGATTGTTATCTGTCCTACTAAATACTGCTAAGCCTGACAAAGCCCGACAAAGCCTGACAAAGCCCGACAAAGCCACACAAAGCCCGACAAAGCCGCACAAAGCCACACAAACCCATGCAAAGACAGATTAAAAAAGCGTATTTACACTGTTAATTATATTGATGAATGAATTAACTTAGCTGAAAGACATATTTATGCAGATTTAAATGACCGAAAATTGGGCGACAAAGTTCGAATTTCGAACAATCATAAAGTATTGATAAAGTATGACACAGTCATATTGGAAATGTTAGTTATTATTTTATAAATTGTTTTTTCGACTGATTATCGAAAGAGAATTCAATATTGCAATATATGTTATAACGAGTTGTCAATTTGTATATACTTTTGTCTATATTCGACACCACATAACAGAGGTACACAAAGGCAGAAAGGTCATATTAGGAAGGTGTATTTATATTGCAATGTAAGATAGATTAATAAATCAACCAAACTGAAAAACTAGGGTTATATATATATCCGCGAATTGGAAGATATATTAATCTGGATAATAACAAAGTCAGACAAAATCATATTTGAAATATGTTTTTTATGTGTCAGTTGGAGGGCCGGCACGATTCACCCAAATCCTGGTCAAAACCACACAAAACCACACAAAATTGCCCAAAACCTGCAAAGAAAGCGTGCAAAATCTCAGGAAGAAAAAGACAATATATTCATGACATTTATGCAGAAATCCCACATTAAATTAACAACCACGGTGACGTCCTCAGACGGTATGTACACTGTGTTGAAAGCCCCAAAAGTGGCAAAGAAACCAAACCAAAGAACAAGTTGCCGGGCGACAAGGACTCAGAGAAAGCTGGACACAAATTTGCATCATATCAAAATAGCAGTTAGAAGTAATTTTCATTTTTAAATCTATGGTTAATTCAAATCGTTTTTAGTTTCAAGTTTGCGTAGAAACTCACTTATCATAAATTAATAAATGAAAATATTTGTAAAATGCTTATCATACCAAAACCCATCTATGCAAATGTTAATTATTATCGCGTTGTTTCTTTGAGTGGGGGCAGTGTCGCCTCCAATAAGTTTCGTCCCCAAGACGTATCGGTCCTACTAAACACCACAAAGACGCGCAAAGGCATATATAACTATTGTGAATTATATTAAATATTAAATCATGTATTTTCTCAAACATTTTCTTCTTATCATTATATGTACATTATTGTAATATTCTAAAAATATTTAATTACGGTTAGTTTAATGTAAGTCTATACAAACATCTTCCCAAATGGAGGCTGAATTTTATTATTTAGACATTTTAAAGCAATAAACATACCAGTTAAGACTGTCATGCTCAGTATGCCTTTTTTGAGATGCAGTGAATTTGGAATTTGTCTCCCAATTACCAGTCATTCATTATGGTGTGCGTAGTAAATCCAACATGTTTCTATTGCAATTTATGCGGCAAAAAACACCATACAAGAATAGTAAACATTTTTATTATCACTTTGTATGACTTTGTCAGGCTTTGTATTCCTTTCTTATGAAACATCGAAAGGTTTGTATAGTTTGTCAGCCTGTGTTTCGATAATCAGTCAAATGAACAGTTTATAAAATAACAAACATTTCAAATATAGTTTTGTTCAGACTTTATCAGTACTTTATCATTATTTATAATTATATTGAAGCTAGTCCTTCCGTTTGGTTAATTTATTCGTCAATATAATTTACAATATACATTTGTCTAATATGACTTTGCACGACTCTGTCAGGCTTTGTGTGGCTTTGTTGGGTTTTGTATGACTTCTTCGGGTTTTGTATGGCTTTGTCAGGCTTTGAATAATTAGGACATACTGAAATATTGCATTTTTTTTTTCGATAATCATGCAGATGAACAATTTATCAAATAATAAACATTTTACATACGATTTTGTCATTATTCGAATTCGAACTTTGCCGCAGAATTTTATTCGGTTATTTAATTCGGCATTATGATGTTGAAAACTAATCTTTCAGTTTGATTACTTTATTCGTCAATATAATTTACAATATAAATACACTTGACTAATATGACTTGTATCACTCGGTCAGGCTTTGTAAGGATTTGTCAGGCTTTGTATGACTTTGGCTGGCTTTGCGTGATTAGGATATATACTGAAAAATTGCATTTTCTTTCGATAATAACTTAAAAGAACAATTTATAAAGTAATGAACAGTTTACGTATGATTTTGTGAACAGTTTACGTATGATTTTGTGAGACTTTGTTATTACTCTGTCATTATTCGATTTCGAACTTTGTCGCCCAATTTTCGGTCATTTAAATCTGCATAAATATGTCTTTCGGCTAAATTAATTGATTCATCAATATAATTAACAATATAAATACACTTTTTTAATCTGGCTTTGTGTGGCTTTGTCAGGCTTTGTGTGGCTTTGTCAGGCTTTGTCGGGCTTTGTCAGGCTTAGCAGTATTTAGTAGGACCCGATTGTTATAGCCATAATCACATTTCTCACAGTAATAACCGTATCCCAGGAAACCGGTGGTACTGGTAATGGCATCGAAATGTTCATCGTGATGATAGACGTGAATGTATTTTTCGTCTTTGAAATTTTTGCCCGAAACAACAGAGGTCCGCTCACTTTTTTGAGGGTGCACTTTCAAGGTGTAGCGTGGAGCCAAGACGTCTTGCAACTTTTGCATTTCAGGAATTCCACAGGGTGTGTCTTTGGAAAGGCCAGCTTGCTGTAACAGGAGTTCTGCTTCTCGTCGTTGTTTGGCTCGGCTAGATTTTTGAATAGTTTGCCAGGCTCTTTCCCATTCTGCCGTGTCGTTCTTGTCGGCATACGTTCGTCTCGCCACGATGGCACGGGCTAAACACATCTTGTCTTGAAGATTGTTAATTTGAACGATGTTGCACTCGATGCTGCGAAGGTCGTCCACCAAGATCACCTTTTTGCGCTGTCCTGTCCCTTGGGGAAGAGAAACGTGGGTCATGAACAGTGTCTCTTTTCCGTCGGTGATGTGAAACTTGTCGTTGGATTGCTGTACGTGTTGAATCTTGTCCATGACTTTGGATGGTGTCAATTCTGCTGGGCTGCTAAACTCGATCCAAACAGGGGACTTCAAACTGTCGTGATGAATGGAAAGTCTCAAGCGATCGTCTTCTTTGGCTTCACATTGCCGTTTCAGTGTGGTTAACAAAGAATCCCACACATCGGTGATGAACTCCTCTGCTTTCTCCAACGGTACGTCGGACTTGAAATCTTTAAACTTCACCGTATACGTGTAGGTTGTGGTTCTAAATTTCTAGAGGAGCGTTTGTCTGTTTCTCGAATGTGGTAGTAATTTTCAGGATTTATTGGTGGTGATGGCGAACGTTGTCTAGGTGTAGAATCTCTGGGTCTGGATTCTGGCTCACTCATGTCATCTTCAAAATCGCTGGCATGAATTTGAGTCAAGACTTCAGCTACTGTGCGAGGCGAGAAGTCACGTTTCTGCCTCTTACTTTCTTCTCCTTTCTTCACGAAATGATGCGATCATTTCATCTTGACTGCAAAAAGTCAAATGACTACATTTGAAACGCCATGGACACCTTTATATCCATGTCAGACCAGTGTATATATAAAGGGCTAGTGCCTTCCCTCCCCGTATTCATTTCACTCTCAAGCCGACCAGCACGATGGAAAAACCCACACTGATCGAACTTCTGATCAGAGCTTTGCGAGGTGTCATACGAAAGTTTTCTTCAGACAAGCCGACGGACTACTCCCCCTCCTTTAGAGATAAAAGTCAAGATACTTGCTATATCTGTCAGAAGAAAGGGCATTGGGCTACAGAATGTCAAGACCGTCAAAAAAGCAAGACCAGTGTCAAAAGAGACAAAAGTCAAGATACCTGTTATCATTGTCAAGAGAAAGGACATTGGTCTTCAGACTGCCCTAAGAAATAACAGGAGCAAGAGGAGGAGGAAGAAGAAGAGGTACCCTCGGCAAAGGAAGAACCCCGACATGTTCAGAAAGAGAAGACAGAAAAGAAAAGAAGAGAGAAAAAGGTGAGGGAGAAGAGGAGGAAAAACTTGTGAAAGTGAAGAAAATCAGAAAACAGAGAGAGTGAAAGAAAAAAACAAAAACAGAAGAAGTCTATGAACTTTTTAAAAGTGTTGTGTCGTGTTGTGAATTGGATTGTAAAAATTTGTACCAGAGTACACCAGACTGAAAAAAATAAGTGTCTCTTGGTTTTGATTGTTTAGAATAATAAGGACCTACACTCATACACACACACGTACATCATAGGGTTAAGAAAAATAAAAGGGATTTTGAGTTTTAATTGATTTTGGCAGAAGGAGTATTATCTCTTTTCGAAAGAAGTGAGTGGCCCTGAAAAAGGCCTTTGGGTGTTTGGTTTTTTTGCTTTTTCTTAGAACAAAAACAAACTCAGGAACGAGAAGCAATCAGCTTTAACTGCCTTATCCATTTGCCACGGCCAAGGCCTACTTCTGGACCTGCTCCTGTCGATGATTTGGTAGAAATCACTAGGGGTGGTATCTCAGGCGTACTAACAGGGTTGGACTGTTTGGCTCGGGAAGGTCTTTTTCTCTTGGGTCGTAATAAAGAAGTCTGATACATTTGTTTCAGACTTCTTAACTCTGCCAAAATATCTAAGAGTACCATTACCTTTTGACTTTCACTGTTCTCCTTCTCTCCTAGACTTTATTTCTTCTCTACTGCTTCTTCTTCTTCCTGTCGTTTCCTTCTTGCCTCTTCTTCTCGTTGCTGCTGTTCAAGGAGAAATACTTGTTCTGCCTCTTTCTGCTGTTGTCAAAATTTTTCCAATTCTTCTTTCTGTCTCTGCTTAAAATCCTCGACATGTGGTAAAGAAGGAGAATGTGGCGAAGGTGCTGGTACCGGAACAAATTCTTGCGAAGAAGAGAGAAAATCTGCTAAATCCCAATTGAAATTAACCTCTTCTGGTAGTAGTCCTGTGTTGATTTTGGTAGCCACTGCTATGCCATCACTTCTCATCTCCAAAGCCGGTGCACCCCAATTCACTGTCTTCTTAGTTTGAGTCATGTTTCACAAAACAATGTCGCATCGATTCACTGCACACAGATGCTAGCGCACCTATATAAGGAATGTGATGTCACAGGTAGCTCTCTTCGGATTGGAAAACAGACTCTGTGAAGTGGCTGAATTTTGTAACGCGTGTTAGGATTGGTGAACAATTTCAATCCATTTCGATCCGCTCTTCTACTAAAATAAACGCGGTTCACTACATTCCCTTCACCTGTTCTCGTCACAAAGATGTGGACCAACGTTGAATCGTCTACTTTCGGATCGTCGTTGTTTTTCCGTACCCATGTATGTTAAATCATCATGGACCATCATCCGTATTACAGATACGACTGTTTTGAAAAGAAGGACCTATGTGGAAAGACAATGCTGTCTGAAGCGAACTCTCATCTATGGACCAAAGGTTAGACAAAGTTTGAGGAAGAAAAGAAGACCTATGCGATGCCCTCAATGTTAATGGAATGGTGTTCACATAAAAACCAACGGCCCATTTCTGGGCCACTTCATATGCCTCGAAAAGATATTTATTCTTATTTTGCCTATATGTGTTATCAATGTGTTGTATATGTCTCTTGTGTTTGTCCCTCCCTATAGTAGCAGTGCGTATTTAGGTTAACCACTTGTCATATTGTTGCAAGTGTCCAGTACCATGACGTCATCCCACCTGTTCCATTCCTATTGTCCGTATATCGTCCCAGGGTGTGCCATTTGTCCATATAAATCTTGTCCGTATATCATTGGGGGGGGGGTCTGTAATGCTAGTTCCCATTGTCCATATATCATCCCCCTTCACTACTGCCATGAAACCATTGGACTCTGTTATTACAAAGTGTACTTACTGGCAAAGCTCGTGACATCATCACTTTTTTTCAGTACAGCAAAGTGCTGGTTATGATCTGGTTAATGGATGTATCTTAAAGGGTTATGAGCTGGTACCCGAGTCATATCGACAGAGGTTTAGGAATTATAAGAAAGAAACTGGACAGACCCATATTGAATTTGCAAGAGAAAAAGAGCAATTATTTAATAGGTGATACTCATCTAAGAAGTTGGTCAAGACTATGATAACCTCAGACATTTCATATGAGTTGAAGAGTTCAAGACCTGCGTCCATAGTGATGTTAAGACCTAACTTGATGAGCAAAAGTTCAAAGCTTTAGAAAATGCTGCTCGTACAGCTGATGAGTATTCCTTAACCCACAAAGTTTCTTTTGTCAGTAGGTCTTCCACTCAACAGTCTTCTGGAAAATACTATTTTGGTCTAATAAGAGTACTTCCAAATCTCATACAAGCACAACTTTTAGGAATCAAGTTTCTGATAAGACTGATCACAAATATTTATCTCTTCCTACATACACCTATTGCAAGGAAAAAGAGCACATTATTTCTGATTAAAAAATAAGCAAAAGAATCAATACAGACCTATTCCAAATGTTCTTATTTCTAAGAGGTCAAGGTCATGTCAGGTTTTGAAAGCAATACATTTGATGGGTCAAACAAACTAAAGTCTGGTTTTATTATGGAGAATTATGAACCAGTAATGTCAAAGGGTCGTGTATCACTTTATTGTGATTCTGCGAATCTTATCCCTATTAAAATTTTAAGGGACGCAGGAGCTTCTCAGAAAAAGGCAGAGTACCTGATAATAAAAGACTCTGAGAAGCTCCTGCGTCCCTTAAAATATGATTCGGTCAAATTAATTTTGGTTCAATAATCTTTTAGGATTTAGTCCCTCTGAACTAGATTTTAGACATACTGTCCATGGACCATTGAAGTTGTTAAAAGACAAATTGGTATCAAATGAAGATACAGAAATTAATGTTCTAGAGTTAGACTATGTTTCTAATTTTAAATATAAGTTGTCAAAGGCTTGTCAGGTTGCAAGAGCTAATCTGCACTCTACTCAGTCAAAAATGGAGATGGAGTTCAGGCTCAAAATCTTCTTCAGGCTAAGTACTATGTTCCTTACACAGCTAAAAAGAAAGTACGTGATTTAAATTATGTCATTTATACTCCTGGTGGGCGAAAACAAAAGCAACTTTGACATACAAATATGTTAAAGGAGTTATAGACATAGCCAGGTTAATCATGTAGTCAATTTAGTTGTACCTGTAACACACAATTAATAGAATTTAAGCGATGTAATGCAATCCGAGTGTAGTGACTTTTGGAGTAACCAATCTTTGGAATTCAGAAATTATGAATAATCTGGACCAGAAATTTTCACGTCTGCAACCACAAGAAAAGAGTGAATTAAAACAACTATTATTTTAATATGAGCACATGTTTCAAGATGTTCAAACATGAACAAATTAAATCTATCATGACACTGAAATTGTAGAGTCCACGCCTGTGAAACAGCATCCATACAGTATGAACCCTCTCGAACATGAATGTTTGAAAGAAGAAATTCATTATTTGTTGGAGAATGATTTCACAGAACCAAGTTAAAGTGACTGGAGTTCACCATATATTCTTGTACCGGAACCAGATGGGGTTCACCATGTATTCTTGTACCGAAAACAGACAATACTTTTTGCATGTGCACTGACTTATAAAAGGGTGAACAGTGTGACCAGAACAGACTCATTTTCATTGCCTGGTATCGATGATTAATGTAGTCATCAATGCCTGGCAATGAAAATGAGTCTGTTCTGGTCACACTGTGATATGATTGGAAATGCAAAATATGTCACCATATTTGACCTTTTGAAGGGATTCTGGCAAATTCCACTGATGGAAAGGGCAAAGGAACTTCGGGCATTAGTAACTCCATATGAACTTTATCGATATAAAGTGATTCCGTCTGAGATGAATGATTTGCCTTGTATTTTTTTTCACCATTTAATGAACATGATTACGTCTGGTCTAGATAATTGTGGTAAATACATTGATGATGTTATTATCTACAACAACACTTGTAAAGATCACTTGGAGATGACTAGGAAATTTTAAGATAGACTCTGTGATGCAAATTTGACAATTAATTTATTGAAATGTCATTTTTGCAGTGCTTGTGTTACATTTCTATGACATATCGTGGGAAATGGATAAGTTAAGTCTATAAATGCTAAGGTCAAGGCTATCTCTGTATTCCCTGTGCCTATCAGCAAATAGCAACTGATGTGATATTTGGGTATAGCTGGATACTATCGGAAATTTGCTCCATAATTTTCCATATCTGCTGAATCCCTGACAAATTTATTGAGTAAGAAAACCAAGTTTCATTTGTCTGAAAACTGTCAGGAGGCTTTTGATAAGTTAAAGGCCATACATAAGAGTGCACCAGTTCTTTCAGCTCCAAATTTCAGTCAATCATTTAAAATGTCTGTTGAGGCAAGTGATGCTGGGGCTGGTGCAGCATTTATTAAGGAAGACAAAAATGGTGTAGATCATCCGGTGTGTTCTTTTTCTAAGAATTTAAATAAGCACCAGAGAAATTATTCCACAATCGAGAAGGAAAGTTTGGCTTTGATATTAGCTTTACAACACTTTGAAGTGTACATTTAGTTTAGCTCCTTTGCTGATTATTGTATTTAGTGATCACAGTCCCCTCACTTTCAATGGCAAGATGAAAAACAAAAATTAGAGTTTATAAAGGATGGAGTTTTATGTTGCCAGAGTACAATATTCACATCAGGCACATCAAGGGAAAAGAAAAGTTCAAACAGATGCACTTTCACTTGTATAGAAATATTACATTGATTTTATATTATGTAAATTGTTTCACATGTATATTTGACTAATAGATAAAGGAAAGGTTTACTGCATAAATATTTCTTTTTCTTTATGAGAGAAGGTGTTTTGTATATTTAATAATGCAGAAAGTTTAAAACTTTGAAATATATTTTGAATTACTGAGTTTTCCATTATAATTTACCAATGAGAGGTGACTACTTTCATGTATGTCTCACTTTGTAATTTTTCTTAAAACATTTTTGAATGAAATGAATTTTGTTTGATTTTTCACTTTAGTGAATGTATACTCGTCACACAACTAATAATCTATTAATCTGCCTATTTGTTTAACATTCCTAACTTTACATTCCCTTCATATCTATTAGATTATCTGTAGCTAATTATAAAATCTTTTTTCAGATTTAGTGATGGCAAAATAATAATCTATCTAAATGTATCTCTGCAACAGTTTAATCAGATATTTAACCTCAGATATTTATTAGGAATATATATATATATATATATATATATATATATATATATATATATATATATATATTCTATATGTTTCATTCATATCTGTTGTATAGTTGTCAGTGTTACACCCTGCATGCAACTGCATGTGACCCATGAAGATTTGTTATGTTCTGTTTGCAGTTGGCTGCTGAACAAGTACTTGCCCAACTGAGTTGATAATACAAAACAAAATACATCAACTCATCCTAACTCAACAGTTTTTTTTTTTTAAAATCCAATTTTAACAAAATCTTTGCAATATAGTCACAAACCTTGCTTCAATCACAAGGACATTTTTAAAAATGAATGTCAATTTCAACGACATCCTCATAAATCTTGCTTCAGTCACTAGGACATTTTCAAAAATGAATGCCGACTTTCAAACAAATCAAATGCTAATGTGTACGCATAGTTCTATTTTTCCAAGAGGTCAATTAGGGGGTTTAAGGTCAATTAGTGGGTACAAGGTCTATATACTTCCAGCTTGTATGAGGCTTTCTTGCATAATATGACTAAAGTGTTTGCAAAACACTTACATGTATCCCCATACTCCCATGCTTTGTCTAATCCACCTCCAAAACTTGTGCTTCTGGGGTTATGTCCCACTTGGATTTGAACAGACCCATTGGTCAAATTTTGGTCACATATCTTATGTTGTCTGTTCAAGCCAAGTTAATGTATATATGGTAATAGTGTGGGGATCACAACAGTTTTCCAGTATGACAGGGGACTAAGTCCCTGGGGGTAGGGATGGACCTCAGGGTTAACATTAGTGGTATGTATATATATATATATATATATATATAGTATATAGTATATAGTTTTATACTCAGTAATAGCAAAACACCAGTTCTCAGATGTGTTGATTATATAATTTGGGGATTATTTAAAATTTATGCAGAATCACACAAACCAAATTTGGCATCAAAATGGATGTTTTCCATCAATCTGTGCAAATTTGTAATGTGTCAGTTAGCTAGTTATGTAGTAATTCATTGTTAGAATGCTGCAACTTATATCAATCCCTTTCTATTTTAACTTTTGGGACAAACAAAGTGTCATCAATGATTGCATAGTTCACTTCTCCTGTTACTAGTCTTCTTAACCATTGTAAACACTATCATACAGAAAATAAATTGACTAACCTGGTCATGGCCCCTTAAGATTTTTCATTTTAAAATTAAAATTGTAATCTTTTAATTGGCACTATTGAGATGACATACTGTGAAACCACCTTACTACCAAATCAGCTATCTTCCTACCTACCTGTTGTGACAGGGAATAGAGTAGGCTTGGTTTGATATAGGTGAAGCATGGATGAATCATGGTGATCACAAACACAAATACTTAACTCACGTGAGTAAATCATAAATGTAGGTCACAGTAACCTTCTTTGTTTGTGGAGAAAGAACAACCTCATCAAGCAGGCAAGGTTAGATTTCCATCTAGTTTCAGAAACTCTTTATACAATGGTAAATGAAACCTCTATAGATCCAGGTTATAGAACAGACCATCCTCTAGTCCTAGTAACTCTTACTTTTTAAAAAATAGAAAAACACAAAACATTTTGAAATTTAACAATTCTATATTGAAAAATTTAAAATAAATAGCACTTGTGAAGGACTCAGTTCAAGAATGCCAGAACAAATATATGTCTCCCACATCAAATAATAACTTGGAACCATCTACAGCTACTGAGATTAGATTCTTCATTAACAACCAATTATTTTTTAAATGCTTTTGTAAGAAATAAGATGGAAAACTATTTCTTATGCTTCATATAAGAAAGACAACAAGTTCAACAGGAAGATCAAATTATAAATAAGATTACTGTTTTAGAAGAGGAAAACAATATAAATAATGTACATAAATTAAGAAGTAGAATGAGTTGATGGAATTTGTGCCTAAAAATGGAAGGGGTTAGAGTAAGATCTAAAGCAACTTGGACTGAAAATGGGGAAAGGGTTTCAAAATATTTCTGTAATTTTGAAAATAGAAATTATAAAAGTAAGTTGAGCTAAACAAGATCGAACATTTATAAAAAATTTTAACAGAAGCTAAATTATACTATGAAAAATTAAATTTTTGTCACAATGCCGATTAAGTTGACCTTGAAGCTTCACTGAATTTATATACATTGATAAATTGGACAATATACAAAGTAAATCAATGACTGGTGCAATTACACTTACAGAAGCAACAGCAAGTCTTAAAAACCTGACTAATAATAAAAGTCTAAGGATCAGATGGATATGCAGTCAGGGCCTTTAAAGTTTTTTGGAGAGCTATTGGTCAGTATTTTGTAAGAGCCATCAATTTTGCCTATAATAATGGTGAGCTACGAACAACTCAAAAAGAAGATAAGATCTCTCCTTAAAGGAGTTAAGCCAAAACAATTTTAAGAAACTGGAAACCCATTTCCTTACTTAATGTATCATACAAACTCTCATGAGCATGCATTGCAAACAGACTTAAACCTATACTGCCATTAATTATAAGTAGTGATCAAATAGACTTTATTAAAGGCAGATGCATAGGAAAAATATCCATATTCTTTATGACCTTGTGTTTTACTCAAAAGAAATGCAAGCTACCTGGACTTCTTTAAACTGATTTTGATAAAGCATTCAATTCTGTTGTGTGGCTTTTTATTGATAAAGTTCTAAAATTTAAAAATTTTGGCAAGGATTTTGTTGGCTGGATCTATCTCTTCTATAAAAATATCAAATCTCATGCCACTGACAATTGACAATGCTCACCATGGTTTAAAATCAAGAGAGAATATAAACAAGGTGACCCCCTATCCACATATGCTTTTATGTGCAGAGAGATTAGCCCATTTGATTCAGAAAAATCCAGGTATCAACGGAATAAAAATAAAAAACAGAGAATATCTAGTTTCTCAGGATGCAGATTATACCACTCTCACCCTGGTCAGAACAGAGAAGTCCCTTAAGTCAGCACTAGATTTTATCTACCAGTATTCTAAATTTTCAGGGCACAGTATAAATACTGAAAAAACTAAATGTGTATGAATAGGACGTACAAATGGAAGTACTATAAGGTGCTGACAAGAATGTATTTTAGATTGGAATGCATCATATTTTATATATCTAGGTATTATATTCTCAACAGAGTTAGATGAAATAAGATGATGATAGATGATAATCTCTGTGGACATCAACTGATCCTAATACTGAGGATGGGGACTCATGAAGATCTCAAATAACCTGTTACTACCCACTCCCACACCCCATCATTATGAATAATATTCTGGAGGCAGAGGCTGAAAAGGGGAGGTTGGAATTGGAATACATGTACTTCAAAATTGGAGACATTTCCTGTGAGGCAGGAAGATGGGGATGTGAAGATAATGCATCCTGGAGATCTATGGAGATTGTCTAGTCATTGGGCATTATGGCATTCCTGACTGATACTGACATCTACATTCTGAAGCATTTTTCTTGTAGAAAGGTTGAAAGATCAATGAGTCAAAAACATTCTGCCTTCTTTGAACACCAGATATATTGGGGAGTATAAACCTGGGCTTCTATTCCATTCCACTGACTGCAGCCTTCCAGTGAAGGCTGTGCACCTCTTTCCCCAAGCTCAACCAGTTTGAACTGGTGGAATGGGATGGGGGGTTCATGATGTGATTTGGCATATTTGTTTCATTAGTACAACTTCAGCCCAAGTTCAACCAAATTCAGCATTCCTCAACTGCCACTGCTTTTGAACCAGCTGAAATGGCAGTCCACATCAGCAGCAATGTAAAGAACCAAACCAGGTGGTTTCTACATTTCTAGGAAATAAAGTAAACATTATTCATGAACATCTGTGCACATTGTTTATTTTGTGTCTGATTATGCCCCCAGGGATTAATTTCCTTTTACAAGAAATATACAACTTTAGTGAGATTTTCACAATCCCACATCCAAGATGCAACCCTGCAATATATATTTATTGATTTCATCTTGAACTCTGATTAACTGTCAACAAAATGTTTATTACTGTAAAGAGAGTAAATCTGATTAACCAGAATGTATATTTGTTGGTCTGGGATGATTGAAAAGAAAAGCTTGACAATATAGTTTTTTGGAAAGTCAAGAGGATGGGCAATAAGGTGGCATGACTCCTGGAAATGATGTATAGTGGAACATTGGAAAACTGAACTCATTCAAAGCGTAATTAATATCAATACAGAGTTGCATGTTAAATTTGACAGAAATCAAACTATCTTGCAATGGGTAAAGTTATACGGTACAAATTAAAGTCAAGAAGTTAGACAATCAGGGTGAACAACATCAGCAAACAATGTTATGGAAATTTAATTCATTCAAGACCTTAATATTGAACTGCATATCAAATGTAGCTGAAATCTAAAATCTCTAAAAACTTGTGGTAAAGTTGTGCAGTGGAAACTCAAGATGACAAAAAATATTACCAGAGGAGGATAACTCCTGTAAATGACATTGTGGAATGCTGGAAATCAAAATGGATTAAGGTATCATCAATATAGAGCAGCATGCCAAATCTGGTTGAAATCAAGCAATACTTTGTTAAATCATTTGAGGAAACACAGGTCAAGATGACAGGCAATTTGAATGCCATAAACCTTGGAAATGATCACAAAGACTGGAAATCAAAAACTCATTTGTTGGGCTGCAACATTTACACTTGTAAACAGCTCTGTTCAATGCCAGTCAAACATTTTATGACATTGGTAAATGCAAGTACGAACATGCACATGGCTGTCAGTGATGCTGGAACTACTAATCAATCAATTAATTTCAACATCTCTACTTAAAAGGGCTGTTTAAAATGATTATTCTGTTGTTTTTTTTTCTTAAAGTATAATTTTCTTACTGAATGAAGCCTCTCATGGAAAAAGCAAAGTTGACAAGAATCATTTAGGTTGACTGACAATCCTGATCAAATTTTATTTAAACAACATTATATACCTTTGAAAAATTTGTTTGTTAACAGAACCTTTAGTCTGAAATGTTTTAATTTAAAAAAAAAAAACTCGGATGCAAATTTTAAACCACTGTACTGTTCCTTAGTCATTGTAGTTCCTACAAATGCATTTCATACACATGTCCACACATTATTTTCAGTGCATTATCTTTTTGTTTCATCATGTACATGTAGCACTAGGAAATAATATTATGATCCTAAGGATACTTTATCTAAATTGTCATTTATATTAAAAAATGACACATCTTACATGCTGATTCCTGTCATAATAAGCCACAAAAGATGAAATGATCACAAGCTGAGCAAGGTACGGCATGCATATTGCAATAGCAGTGTTAGGTATATATGGGAAATAGTTGCATTCCTAATCCTTTCGATTACACTGCATTGTTTCAGTTATTGTAAATCATGAACACGTCTCACAATTTTGGTAAACATTGCAGCCTTATTCGTTCTTAGTTTCTTCAATACAAAGCTGTATTCCAAATCAGCTTAAAATCCAACAATTTCCAGTAAAGTTATCTTGCAGAAGATAACTCTTATGTCACAAATTTCTCAACATGAGGGCCAGTGCTTTATTGTGATGTCATCTCTGTGTGATCCACAGCAGCAGGCCATTCATTCACCAGTGACAACTTTTGCTTTTTCTTATTATCATCTCAAAGAACAATGTGTTAGTGTCGTCCTGCGCAAGTGTTATTCAAAGAGGTAAGCTGGCAATTGCTGAAATAGATCCTACTTTGGTTTGGCATGCATATGTAGGAATACTGAAGGTGTCTGTATTAGGACATGATGGTGACAAAAATGATGATGATGAATCAACTCATAATTTTTCTAGAAATTTTGAGAAGGTGGTTTGTATTGCATCCACTATTTCTTGACTGATGTCCACAAAGTGTACTTTTTTCAAATGCTTGAGTTTTCCTGGTGTTTCTTTACTAAAAGACATCAAAGCTTGACAATATTCTTGTGCGCAAAACTTGAGAGGAACTCCAAAGATACCTGGAAGAATATTGTAATAAGCAGAATCATTTATTAGACAAGCATCCTACACATCTGTATGCTACACAGTACCACTGAATACAGATCAAATATTAAAAGCTGATCCCTGACATGACAAACCTGCAACAGAAGCTCAATTATCTTATACACTGAAGTTAACGAATAACAACAATTGCATAAAGTTTCTAAAATCTATATTATTACTGCAACTTGTTCTTAATTTGCTGCACTTTTCTGAAATGAACAGTGGAATAATCAACAAACCTTAATCAATAAAGAGTACAGTCCAACAAAAGGAACAAATTCAAGTGACCTACTATTATGAGTGACCCTTTATATTCTGGCTGAAGGGATCACCTGAAGTGATTTACTGTGGAAAGAATAAGATACAACTTATGGAGGTGACCTGTACAACTAGTCCGACTGCCATAACATCTCATGAAATGTGAGTACAACTTGAAACTAAGCAGAAAGGCTATTCAAATTTTACCAAACATTTTCCTAATGTTTGTGGAGTCTGATGCATGTGCTTCAAATAAGTGAGTTCTCACCTGCACTAATTGAGGGAATAGCAATGGTCTCATATCCTATACCATTGGATATTTCCAGACATTTCTTGACAGTGTCCTTTAGAACATCCAGACATTCTGTTGGATTTCTGTAACAACTCCATCTGGGTCCAACAGCATTCAAAATCATTTTGCATTTTAAATCTCCTGCTGTACAGGCTCGAACCTCTCCAATATTCAATCTTCCCCATTGTCTGGACTGAATCGTTGCAGTCCTCCTTGAATTTGAAGCCTGCTGCTTGTTCTATCGCAAATGTGACACCTGCACCATTGACAAGATCTTTATTTGCTGGATTAACAATGCAATCGACTTCAAGCTTGGTGATGTCCCCCACGTAGACTTGGACAACAAGTCCCTCTAGTGTCTTGTAAGATACAGCTGATCTTAATGTCTGTTTAGAGCTATGTATGTCATTTTTAAATCCTGTCTTGTCCCTTAAAGCATGTTCCTCTTCAGTCATAAATAGGTCCTGCAGATTTTTCCTATTCCGTTTGGTAACTTCACGTAGACCAAGTTCTGTCAACAGTCTATTCTTCAGCTTCATGGTCTTTTCATACATTCCCCACATAACTACTCTTACTTTCATTTCATCATCAACATAGCAACAAAACTCATGTTCACTTAGGTTGTGAATAAATGTTCTTATTTTGGATCCGTGTTCCTTGACTAATTGTATAACTACCTTGTTATCATTTCCAAAATTCTGCAGGAATTCAAGAACAGCCTTCTGAATTGTAATGCCTTCATCTCTCTTGGCTCTAATAACCATTTCATCATTTTCAAAGGTAATACTGGATTTTTCATGAACAATATTTCTTGCAAGTATAAGGCTGAACTGATCAAAGTCCATTTTGATTCTAATACTTCCTTTGATGTCATGTAAGAGCAAGTTATCAGAGGATAAAAGATCATCTGCCTGTCCTGAAAGCTTCAAAGTAGATCCATTCCATTGGCTTTTCAATCCATATCGCTCCTCCATAGTCTTCGAATGATCATCAAGAACAACACTGGCATCCATGTAGCTCACAACTCCAGGGACAATAGTGCCAGTGCCATTTCCAAACACCTTCAAAACAACAAGTATAACTTATTACACCATGTTTAAAACTACAACAATTACAACAACAATAAAAACAAACAAATTTGGTGTATTTTGTCCAGACTTAAACTGGTGGGGTCATAAAAGTTTACAATCATGAAATCTATTACCTTTGTACGAAAAATAGCAAATGCTATCTTGTACAGCATTGGAAGAAAAGTGCAGAAAAGCAGTTTTAAAATATTGATTAGTGACTTTGATCACGAGGATCAAACCTTGGCTATGCTACCTGCAATCAAACTGAAAAACACAAGTGTGTACCTCAAATATAGTTTTTGTTGCTGTTGTTGCTGTAGGGTGGTGAAACTAATTTTAATTATGTAATAATTACCTGCTGTTATTGCACTGCTATATCTTTTCTTCCTCTTTGTACAAAGCAAATATTCCCTCATCCAACTAGTAATTAGAGGTCTTGAGCAAAAACAAGATGATCACAGTCAGATTCCTCTTGTATTTCCATCTTTTGGAATAATGTCCTTCTCTGACTCTATGAAAGAAGGACATCAGAGAATGATGGGAGGAGGGATTTAAGCAATAATAGTGTGCAAATATTACATAAAAATAATTTTACCCCCATGAAACTATATTTTAATAGCAGTAATACATTACACGCTTTGATTACTTTACATAATGTACAAGCCTGGGTGGTGGCCTAAAGATAGATTGTCAAAGTGAATTTGCCATCTGCTGTAGTAGGGTCCTGTACTGCAGACTGGGGAATGCTTTGACACAATTGTACCTAATGCATAAATGCCTTTGTCCTGGTGTGACACTGATTGCAGGTACACATCAGCAAAATACATCAATGGGTTTATTAAATTCAAGCAAAATGAAAAATCTTTAAATGTAAAGCAAACTTTCTACAACTGCGAGGTCTATGGGGTTAGCAAGCATATTGCTGAAGAATCATTTCATTTCATAATGATTCACACCAGGTGTGATGAGAATTGATCAAGTGGTTTAGGAAATACAAGAAAATAATTTTTTTTTAACCAAAACATTAACTGTTGGTGTCAAAGCAAGCAGAAATCAATGGCTACATCATACTTTCCAACTTACGAAAACTTGACAAATATTATAGAAAACCCTGTGTGTTGTGCACTGCGACCCTTATGACACAAGTAAAGTTACAGACTTCAAGGGGCCCTGGTTGGCTGAGTTGTATAAAGCACTCACCTTTAGCAATCACTGCCATCTCACATCTGTCTGCATGGGTTCAAGTCTTGGGGTCAGCCAATGTGGATATGTGAGAAAGCTTGCAGTAGCTTCCTGTGGGTCAGTTGTTCTAACTTGGAATTTCCCGGACATTTCCTCCAACACTTATACTGACTGCCATACACAGCAGATCTTGCTTTGAGAAATGGTATTAAACACCAAAATAACAACAACAGACTTCAAACTTTGATAAATTAATCCAGAAGGTTCCTAGATAGAGGTTCTGAAATTCTAGCATGTTTTCTGTATAATGAAAAGTTCAAAATTGTGTAAACATAATGGAATAATTTCTGTCATAACCTCAAAATCTAATCAGAATATATACATATGCATGCAAATATGTTTATAAAATTTCAGTATTGTTTTCTAAATCATGCTAACAAAGTTTTTGTCAAAACTGTAATAGATGGACAGCACAAAACCAGCATGTCTCCTATTCAGCATCAATTCCCTGTTATTTCTGGTTTCATGATGTTTTATCACTTCAAAAAAGCAACCTCATTTAATTCATTGCTGTTCTAAAACCATAACCACCTAAACTTTAAATTTTACTTAATTTGATAAAATTTTAAGTATTTATAATAATATGCTGTAATTATAGAATTGCTTAATTTACTAATGCTAAAATAGAAGTATATATAATATCTACATGTATACATTACTCATCTTAACAGCAGTTGTGTCAAAAATTAAAAAAAAATTTTCCACACAATAAGGAATCATGCTTCCTTAGGAAATAATATATTTAAATTTATGTAAAATCTTGCTTAACACTTTTGAACTGGATCTGATTTTTGTAAGCTGTCTTAATTGTGGCATCAAGCTGATATAAATAAAAGCACATCATACACAATAAATACTGATAGCACATACAAAAATAAGTGAAACTGGCACACTGTTCCATGTACATTATGCACAGACATTATTAAATATTTAATTCAATACTATTACTGGATGAAATCTGTGCTATCATTTAATCTATGTGGAAAGGTCCATAGATGAAGGAGCATGAGGGTTTTGATGTGGAGAGGTCCATGGATGTAGGACCAAAAAATGTTTTTACAAAAAGTATGACATATTTTAAAAATGAATACAAAACTTGTACCAAAATTCTATTGAAAGATAAAACAAGACCAAACAAATGAAATTAAAATTTTCAATGCTATATTAAACTTTCTAGTAAGTTTATTTATACTATTTTACAATCAAGCAATCTTTGGAGAAAACAGTAAAATCACTTGATTCATAACCTTTCTGTTCTTTATAGGTAATTTAATTTCCATTTACTCTATTGAATAGTGAAAAGAAATATCATATATAATAACATTTTGCCATTAAGGATGATGGAACATGACATTTTTTGAAGATGAAACCCACCAATCATTCTTCTGATTGCCCTGACACTAAGATTTATTTGATTAAAGAAAACAAATTGTTTGAAACAAGTAGGAGTTTTGAGAACCTTTGCTCATCTCTCAAACATATAGTCATGTTGCTTTTCTCCTGAATTTATTTATCTGAAAATTACTTTTGATTTGCAAGATAACTGACCTTCAAAAACTGTAACACAAAATTGTAACATTATTTTAAATGTATTCTTATGTATATTTAATTTATTTTGTGTGCTTGACCTTTGTCCATGATTGATTGTAGAGTAGTTAAGGCCTACTTGACTTTCATCCTTTACTTTAAAGTTGTTTACTGATATCTGAGTTCAAGTTTTAGCCTTATTTTCAGACTTAGGATGTTCTAGAATCTTGACCTTGTTTAAAAGTTAGTGAAGTTTTCCAGAAAATACTATTGCATCATAGGTCAGGGGACAGGTGATGTACCAACAGTCTTCATGTATCATAATTATATAATCCAGAATGTCTTTGAATGAATTCACAATAATCCCAAAGTAGTCTTTTAGTCCAAAAAGTCAATAAGCGCTTTGTAATTCCAATGAATAATTTAAATAAATGGTTTCTCTCAAATTATATCTAAATACAACAGTAAATGATTCCACAGACTAAAATCATAAAAGCAAAATATGACAGAATTCAGATAGGCCCAAACTCTACCCTCAATCAAGGACAGAGGTCAAGCACATAATATAATTAAATACACATAACAGATACCAGGAAATAAGAATTCTAAAAACTGAAATTTAAAACTAAATAAATAAATAAACTATAGTATTTAAAGGGGGGAATTAACTAATATTATGCAATACTAATTTTAATTATGTAGTACTTACCTAACATTATCTGCATTGTTTCATCTTTTCCTAAGAACCAACAACATCCCAGTCTGATACCTTAGTCAACTTCCATCATTTGCAATATCAGCCTATCTTGACTTTAACTGAGACTGAATGAAAGATTAGTTGGTGAGGGTAGATATCAACTTCAAAATGATGTTCAAAATACCTGATCACTTCTAAAAGATGTGTGTCCAACAATATAGTGGAGGCCATCGAGAACAGAAGAATGTTTGAAAGGGCTACTCTATAGCCATTAATGGTGGGTAATGTGTGGTCCTTTTCATCAAGAAGGAAAAGAAGAAGCTCTGCAACTAGTTAATGGGGAGTCAGATTGGATCAATGCATTTCATGCTGCACCAATCACACAAAATTCTCCCACTTGGTCTCATAAACCTTTAAGCTGAACTGTCTTCTAGCCAAGGTGATGCCACCTGGCAACCTTGCTTGAAAACTGACCCTGAAAGTTGGATCGATTGATATCAGCCAGGCATGAGGATTGTTGTACAAGGATCCTCTATGCTGCAGCAGCAGATCCCTCCTCTGTGACAATTCCATGACAGCATCTATCAACAGGTTGATGGGATCACTGAAACATGACCATTATGAGACCACAGGGCAGCTATCAGGAAGCATCATACACATAAATCCAGAATAGGAATTGAAGAAAAACTTTCTGCCTAAAACCAAGAAAAGGATAAAAAAAGATGCACTGCTTCACATAGCAAGGTATGCAAAACCTTCAAATTTCAAAGAGGGACATATAAAAATGAAAATTATGCAAGGACTGGGAAGAAAACATCAATAACAACATGAAAAAGATATGATGGACAGTAGAAATGCCAAAAGACAACTTAGATGATGAATTGTTGAACACCCAAAAGACACATATGAGAACCACATAAAGTCCAAGGAAAAGAAGTAAAATATACCAAATGACATAAGTTGACAGGTTGCATTGGTTGTTTTTTATTCTAGACCTCCCATTACCAATTAGAGGTAATAATTTCCTTGGACTGGGGAATTGTGCCAGGAAAAGATAAAGCCATGCCACAACAGCTGGCAATATATTACTGCTATTAAAATAAGCAGTAAAGGAACAGAAGTTAAACGGAAGAAATTCAGTAAAATTTTGATAAAAATACAGCTGACCAAGAAAATAACATGAAGAATGTATATAAAATCAAGTGGAATACCAACCTCAGGATCCTTATCGTCATTTGAGGTTTGTATGGACTTGCCACTATCTACAGCTGTACTGACAGTTTCCTCTTTCTTCCTTTTCAATGGAGATTTTCTTATTTCTATAATTAAAAACAGATGAGTGCCATAAACAGCATATTATAGATCTGCCATAATAGCAATGTAGGTACTAGTAGGGTATGGCTGATTACTAAATTGTTCAAAATAAGCTTAAATTTTGGTTAAGGTGTGCAGTCTTGAACTAAATGTAATTCACAGAAGCAATTTTTTTCTCATTAGACATGCTAGGACTGTGCTCTCTGACCTTTAGAATTCAGAATTGACAGTTTCTATTATTACCCTAAGTGCAAGCAATCTGCTATGCTTTGTCAAAGAATTCTCAATAAACAATTTCTTCTTTAAACTTCATTCACCTTGACCTTTAGCCTTTTGAAAAACACCCTTCACTCATTTCCCCAAGTGCAAGTCATCCACAAAGTATGGTCCAGTTATGTGATGTACAACTAATGCCTCTGTGCAAAAATCATTTTTCTTCCCTAATAGTAGCCTTGATATTTTGACCTCAAAATCAATAGGTTTCTTCCTCACTCCAAGTGCAAGTCATCCACAAAGTCTGGTTAACTATAGATGGTGGAGAACTCAAACTATTGTGCAAAAACAACTTTCTTCCACAATGACCTTGACCTTTGGACCTGTAAAAACGATGGCTTCTTCCTCACCCATGGGGAAGCCATCCATAAAGTGTGAAAACTCTAGATAGTGGAGACCTAGGGTTATTGTGCAGAAACCATTTTCCTTTCAATTACAGTGACCTTGAAAATTGCCTTTTTCACCCTAAATTTGATGTAGTTCTTCCATACCCCAAGTGCATGCCATTTGCAAAGCTAGGTAACTAGCAGAAATTAAATTGGTAACAGACAGATGAAAGGTTGTACACTGGACAAACCAATGAAAAATAGTATATAATACACTCCATCTCATGGCAGGTGTATAAAAATTAATCAGTCACAAATATTTTGACCACTAGAAAAAAGGTTAATCATAATTATATCTGTTAATTCTGGAATATATACACAACATTCTTCATAAAAATATTTAAGGCAAGACAAAGAAATTACTAACAGTTTTGCTCTATGGATATGTGGTGCTACCTGGAATCAGTCTATTTCAAGTTCATTCAGCTAAAAAATTTGGCCAATCTAACTCACATATAGGAATATATTTTGTGTTGTGCTTTATGCCTTTAAAAGAAATAAAAGTCATAAAAAGTTTTCAATCATTTATGATCTAGCTTTCAAATTGTTACAATATGAGTATATTTGTAAAGTTTATGGCATGGTGGCAAGAAATTAAAGCATAGTGGAAAAATTAAGCCATGATGGCATGAAATTAAGGTACAGTGGAAAAATCAAGGCATAGTGCCATGAAATTAAGGCATCGAGGAAAAATAAATGCATTGTGGCAAGTACATATGCAGCATATAAGATGTGGTGATATCATATGTCTTAATGGCTAAGGGAAAGCTCAGTATGATATATAAATAAGAGGCTCACGTGGGCCTGACATTGCTCACCTAACATACACCTAATAACCAAATGCATGAGCAGTTGATCAAAATATCAGGGTCAGGGGGATGCTTTTTGTTGAAATATCTTTTGAATCTGGTCAGACCACATTTTGTAGAATGATATTTCAGAAGTAGTTGTTCAAAGGTTTTCTATTTATAGTAACATTGGCCATATTTAGTGTGTGTGTGATTTGGATTTTTAACGTAGCTTTAAAAAAATTTCAGTCATATCGCTAAAATGTCTGCAGTGTGGCAGTTTATAGTGATGTCCAGCACTGGGGCATCATGCTGCAGACATGTAGCATGATGTCCCGCCCAGTCACATTATCCTGACACCAGGCCGACCAGTCCTAACACTAACCTATTAATGCTCAGCGCCAGGCCATATTTAATGATGGATATGTATCATTTGAACAAACTTGAACACCACAAATGCTAGTAAGCATTCCAATTTGAACAAATTCTAAAGAGTGGTTTTCAGTAAGTCTCATTAAAGGCCTTTCTATATTTAGTAATGGGGGGCCCCGAGTGGCCGAGTGGTCTAAAGCGCTGATCGTTACGGATCACTGCCATCTCACCTCTGTCTGCGTGAGTTCGAGTCCAGGCTTGGCTAACGTGGGTACGTGAGAAAGCCTGCCAGTAGCTTCTCGTGGGTCGGTGGTTCTTCCCGGGGTTTTCCAGGGTTCTTCCTCCACCATTAATACTGGCCGCCATGTATAGCCTATCTAGTGCTGAAAAATGGCGTTAAACCCTATAACAACAACAACAACAACATATTTAGTAATGGCAAATTTGAAGGCAAATCAGCATCATTTGTACAAATTTGAAAGTATTTCATGTCAGGATACCTTCTGATGAATTTAGTCAAATTCTGTTTTTCAGTTTTTAATAAGTCTTTAAAAGTTCCTCTATTTTTCATAACCCTGGCCATATCTGGTAGTGGATTGGTATAAATGGTACAAAACTGAAACAACTCCATGCAAGAATGCTGTCAAATTCTTAATCTGAAGAAGTTATTTAAAGGTTTTCTATAATTTTCTATTTTTAAGAACAATGGCTGTATTTCAGAGAGAATCAGTATAATTTTATACAATCTTAAAAGCACTTCATACCAGGGTGCTTTCCATCACATTTTGTCATATTTATGTTGAAGAAATTATTTCAAGGTGTTTCTAAGGTTTGAAATGGTGGTCATAATTGATAAAGGATAGGAATATTTGTATAAAATTTAAAAATCTCTATATAATGATTCTTTCTGCTAAATTTGGTCAAATTCTGTCACAAGGATTTTCAGAAAAAGTTTTTTTTTACTGGTTTTCTAATATTGGTAACTATGGAAATATTTCATGACAGATCTGCCTCATTTTGTATAAACCCGAGACTCCATCATACCAATATGTTCTCCACAAAGTTTGCTTGAAAGTGATTCAGTGTCTTTTTTGCAAAAGTTGAAAATAATACATGTTAATGGACACATGATGGACCATACATATAATGGGCCAATATAACACAAGCTTGTTTATGGCCAGGTGATATAACAAAAAAACACAAGATGATTTTAAATGGTAATACTGATCACTGCATTACCATGCAGACACATATTAAAATTTTCACTACTAGTACTTTAAACCAATGAAGGGACATTTTATTTGTTCAAAACAAAAGTACCATAAATATTAGATGATACTTCTGCTCGGTGTTAAGAGACAGCATTGACCAATGGATTACAGAAACCTTGGCCATGATTGTTTGACCCTTAAAATACCTGGTACCTTAACAGTTCCCAAGGAAAACAAAGCAATGCAAAATTAGCTAAAAGAAGTTAGTTTTAAATGCAAGTTATAAAGTAGGAGTCCAATTCCTTGCCACAACAGCAGGCCATAATGAATATTTATATGGTTTGTAATTAAAATTATTTAACAGAAAATTTCTCCACTGACTGTGTAAAGTGGCTTAGCAAGTTGTTTTTTTTGGGGTGGGGTGGGGTGGGAGAATATCTTACTATGCCACTGTTATGCTACAATTATCATGACCTTATCTCAAAAATTTTACCAAGGTACATGGTCTAGAAGTAATTTTACTGTGGAAACATTTTTTTGTTTAAGTCACTTTGAGATTAATTCTGACCTTTTGATACCCAACAAAAAAGGTTTCTCAAATATCCAAAGTGCACTCCAACCACAAGGCTAGGCCAAGGGTTAAGTTACTGTATGGAAACCTTTTCTCTTTGATTCACTGTGACCTTGAAATTCAGGTCCATGTCCTTAATTATGGGTACTTGAATGAAGTTTTTGATATCTTTTGTGCTTTAGTACTCATTCTAAAAAGAAGGATCTTAGCTAATTAATAGCTTCATGAAAACCAACCTCACCTAGCACTACACTTCCTTATCTTTCACCCATATCCTGGTCAACAGCTGTGTGGTTTGAGTGACTGCATAATATTACATAATACAGGTAAAGATGAGGGAGGAACAACTGGCAAGGTCCCACATTAAATTAGCCTAAACTGTAAACAATACATTGTACTTTTCAGACTGAGATTCAAAAATTATTAAATGGATTCGGTTAAAACTTTGTTGTCTGCTTAGGAGAGATTTTAAGATGACGTTGTTCTTATAAGAACTGATAATACAATGAACTATAATCCAAATTTAGATCATTAATCTTTCAAATTATGCAAGTTATGAAAAAGGAGATACTCGGTATAAATATGATATGAAAGAGGATAAATCGGCCTTGATTTTAGCAGCAACATGCAACCACAATCAAAATACACATCTCACTTACTAAATATTCAAGATCATTCAACCGCATCCATAGTATGATCTGGATCATTTTAATAATTTCTTAAACATTATAATATTTACCTCCCCTTGGAAAAAAAAGTACAAAAAGTGGAGCTCATGATATAGCATCTTTTTTTTTAAATATAAAGATTTTGCAATAAAGTCTGCTCATCACAGACTAATTAAACTGTTCAGGGAGGTAACTAAAGGATCTGGAAGGCCGAGGAATGAGAACACAATGGAATACAATGAAGGCATTTTGCACACAAAAAATGAATATCATCAGTATGAAGGAGAGAAATGAAACTATCTGATTAACAAAAATGTCTGAAGCAACTTCATGGGTCAGCAATATGTCAACGATAATTTATTTACACCTTAGCCAGGTCTGTCTCAGCAGCGATATCTGAAATTAATTTCTATTTATTTGCAACTGTTCTGTATTAAATGTCCAATATTGGTTAATACTGTGAAACTGTTGCTTTGTAAACAAATGCAATCATTTATAGAATGCACAGCAAATCACCATCAATATACACTTAAGGCATTTTTGGCAACATTTAGAAATTCTTTTAAAATCTAGTTCAGATTTTTTCTTGCATTGAGAGATGTTGAGAAATACAGTCAAAGTACCTCTCACTATATGAGCATGTGGAAACAGAATGCCTTCAAAATAAAGGACATTAGCTTCCATGTTGGCTCTGATACTGGATTTAGTATCTTTGTCCTGGAAGACAGCAGACTTCCTCCGTTTCTGGTAAGTCTCTTCTAGCACTTGAGACACTTCTGGGTCTGCTCTAATTCTGGTCTGCTTCCTTCCTTCATAAATATTCATTATGTACCACACTCCAGTTACAGATTCAAAACACCCCTCTTCAGTAGCCTATAAAAAGATCAATAATACCATGACTAGAAAAGGAAGTTAAATAATCCCCAATACTTGACAAAATGGCTCATGAACAACACAAGAGTCCCTCAAAGGGGCTGATACTCTCATGGCCAAAAAGAATTTTCAGGAATCAGAATGAGTCCACTTAATTTGTTCTTTTATATTTTTAACTGATTAGTATTCAAAGCATCTCTGATATTCTTGACAAACTCCAACATACGAAGTTTGCTAACAAAAATATTTTCTTACATGTCTGAGTTAACATGTCCACAAGATACTTTAAGTGCAGAACAAAATTCTGCATCACGGCCTCTGATCTTGAATCAAATGTGAAGATGCATTAACATGATAATTTGTGTTAACTATATAATTAACATTCTTGGGGAAAAACAAAGTTACTTAAGTAATATTATTCAAGTACATATCAGATATATCCATAAACCTGGATTCCTAAACATCTGTTCACACTTGTTTTAACTATTATACTCACAAGCCAGTACAGCAAAAAGTCTGAGACAATACAAATACATCTGTCCTTAAAATTATGTTTGAGTGCTGACTATCAACTTGTTCTTTGGAATGCAACTAATATGAATTCTGGTCAACCTTCACTGTGTTCAATACCTCTGTGAAGTACAAAAATGCAAGCAATGACCTCTAAATGCTAAGGTCAATGCAGACATGCTGGTGGTTAGATCTGCATCATTTTCATTAATAACTGATTAAATATTGCAAGATGTGTATTAGTAAAAATCCCATGTCAGTACCACCATTCATGCAACAGGTATAGTGATAAGAATTGTTTAGATGGTCACAAATAATGATGTATTTCAGGTCATTATGTTGATTCAGAATCAGCCACATGGCACTATCTGTTTTAGTGAAAACATCAGTATAACCATCTGCTCAGAAGAAATAGCTACATAAAGATTTTCAAGATGTCTTTTGAGGAACCTATCTTTTTTAAGGTTGAATCAGCATCACTTTAGTAATGGAACAACTATATACTGGAAGAAACAAGAGCCCACTGTTTTTCTCCTTAATGTTGTTATGTGCACAAGTTTGGGAGACATAGCTGTTAAAAGATTGGTACAATTTTGTGAAGACATATTAGTGTCATTTTCATATAGGACCAACTACATAAAATTAAAATTACATGTCAGTAAAACCATCCCTTAAAGACAAACTCCAGTGATAGCAAGATTTTCATTTTGGAGATCAGACTGGCACCATTTTCATTTTGTACGAACTAGACATCGAAAGTATTATAGACATAACTCCTTACTGACATGACCATCATTCAGGAAAAGTAGGAATAACAAGATTTTCAAGATGGCAACCACTGTATACATGTTGGATTTTATATTGGAATCATTTACATTTAGGACCATATAACAGAAGTATTTTGGTGAAAATGCCATATGGACATGCCCACCCATTCAGAAGAAACGATAACAAGATTGTTAAGATGGATATAATGGCCATCAAATTTCAGGTCTGATCAGCACTATTTTCGTTTAGAACCAACTAGATACAGTATTGCTCATGCAGCATTTTACTTCTCCACTCATCACAGTGTAGTAATTAATCCCTTCTGCACTTGACATTTTGCTGTATAATGTGTTATTCTTTTAAGAAAACAGTTTTGTTAAAGAAAATCTAAAAAATAAATGATTTCATATTAAAATGAAAAAAATTTCATAAATTTGATTAAAAAAACTATACACTAACAACTGTTGTCAACAATAAAATGAGTGATACATTTAGTTTTAGTTTACAAATTTGTATCACATTTTTTTAATGTTAAGCAAACTATTGTGACTCTATGGCCTTTAAACTAAGTAACAGAAAAGGAGCTAAACCAACAAATTTATTAGAACTGACAAATAATTTATTTCTCTAAGTGAAGATAATTAAAAGGAACTTACAGTATTGTGAATTAAATTCCAAATAATCCTAAATGTTCTATCACAAATCCAAAAGTATAGAATGTTCCGAATGAATTCCAATACTGAATGTGCTGATGTACCAATAGTCTTGAATAGGTTGATGTACTAACAGTCTTGATGTATCAAAATGATATAATCCAGAATGTCTTTGAATGAATTCACAATAATCCCAAAATAGTGTTATAGTCCAAAAAGTCAATGAGCACTTTATAATTCCAATGAATAATTTAAATAAAAATAATTCATCCCAAATTATATCAAAACACAGAAGTCTGATTCCACAGACTGAATGTAAAAGGGAATGAATAATTTTATTTACTTCATTCTTATATACTAATTTCACTTGACATTAGACACAATAAAATGCCCAGGATGTAGGTCATAAGTTTGCTTTCAGAACATTCTTTAGTTTGTAATTAGGCTAGACCTTGAATGAAAATATCAGTAAACAACTTATTTATAACTTACAAACATGACAAAAATCAGGTACACATAAAACTCTATCCACAATCATGGACACAAATCAGGCACACTATATATACAGAACACAAACAGAAGCCTATCGTTTAACTTTCCCTTAAGAAAAAAAAATGGGACCCACACCCGTTTCTCCATCATAAGCAGGTTTGCATGTTATCAGGGAATGCTAAAATGAGGGAGCAGCATATATCGACGATTCAGTTATGGTGGCAAATATTCTTAACAATGATTTAAATAAGATATACCTCTGGGGAAGACAGTTGGAAAATTTTAAGCTCTGCAAAACCAAAAGTATGAGTGTGAACAAACAAATGTGTCCCTCAATTTTATCCAGCCTTGTTTATGGTGAACTCAGAATGCAGAAATTTCATGGCCATCACATCCATCTTGACAATCTTGTTACTGTTTCTTCTGAATGGATGGACATGTCCATATGGCCTTTTACAACAAAATGTACCATTTTGGTTAATTGTGGTTTGTGAAGAAATCTCAGAGAGATTCAGTCTAATTATCCATAGCTTGAGAAAGCTTGGCTCATGTAGTCTTGGAGATTCAGGATTATCTGCATGACAAATGTTTATGTACCAGGAGACATAATTGACATGGAGTGTTTTCAGTGGATTTATTTAAAAAGCAGTGACGTGTGAGCTTAAATACCAGTGTGCATATACATAGTGTTTAATCAGCATTTGTACCTTTCAAGCAATAGTTCTAATGCCTTACAGTCTTGCTCCTTCAGACTAAAAATATGTGTGGATAAAATGAGACATGTTTCCAGTGAATTTAAATTTTGCTTCCTGTAATTAGCATGTTTTCATTTATCATTGCTTGATGAAGATTATTCATTCTGATCACTACTGTGGTTAAATCTTAAATCAGAGAATTGCAGGGAATAAAGCAAGTGCAGTTATTTCATGCAAGTTTTTTGTTTTTACAGCAGTTTCAACTGGCTGAAGGAACAATGTAAATAAGCATTAGAGCTACTTTTTGTAGATTGTTTCATTATTTGTTCCTTAATTTTCAGTAATACTATTAATTGATACTTTGTGCATTTTTCTTTTATTTCTATCCTTAATGATATCACAACACATTCAATTTAGGCAGTGACTGGAACAGACATTCACCACCTACTGCATGCATACATGTGAACTGGAACAAATGTACTATGAGACTAAGCATATATAACTTTCTCTAGCAAAATATGTTTTTTTTTGCTACAGAAAGATATCTGTGTTTAGACTCATTAACTGCAAATGGCTGTAGCAGGTAATGATATTCATTCTAGAAATGTAAAATGCTTGATAATCCATTCATAATTCATTTTTTCCAGTAGAGTAAAATAAAACAACCATACATAAATTATTATATCACAGTATTCAGGTAGAGTTAAAGAAGTAGCTGTGCTTTTTTATATCACTAGGAATGTATTGATAAGATACTGGGGGTAGGGTGGTGGTTCTGCATCACATGTGGCTCTTTTTTCATTGGGTCAATTTGTGGTTAGGTGCAACAAAAAAATCCACATAAATTGGTATCTCACAAAAAGTAGTGAAACCTTGGTATCACTGGTTTTCTTATCCATATTTCATTCAGTCAGCCTGTTCAATAATCATGTGCAAATATGTTATACATATACATACATACCAATAAATAAACAGATATTAAACAGGAAAAAGATATAACTGTCTGATTAAAATACAAAAATTAGAATAAAATTCTAATTTTTTGATCACCTGTATACTATGTCTGATCGTGAAGTTTGGGTTAATTAATTTCCAACAATTGGTCTGGTGTTTTACTGCACAGCAACAAGTATGGTATATTATTTAGTTCTGAAACAGATGGAGTATAAAGTGTCTTGCGCATGGACACACCATGATAGCTGACCTGAGCTATACCAATGGTAGGATTTGAACCTGCAACTTTTGGTCACAAGTCCAGCTTGCTAACCACTGGACATTTGTAGCTCCTAATTCCAGGAAAAGTGCAAGATATAACATAAAAAGAACTAATCAAATTATCATTGACGATATAGCAATAAGGAGGAAATGCTCATATGTTTATTAACCTTTCACATTATGTAGGTATGTGCATGTACCACCATGTCGGCCTATTCTGCGCGTCGTGTAATTCTGCAGAACAATAAATCATTTCTGTAAAAATTGGATCAAGTGTTGTTTTTGGTCAAAAATCCAATTTGTTTCAAGAAAGAATGATCATCTTTTAATTAAGGAAAGTGATATTCATAAAGTGTACAAAAATGTCCCACATTTCTATTCTAAATGCATACAAAAATGTGACTTCTAAACATCAATATGAAGACCCATTCCATGACCTTCTTGATCTTGTAAACCAGAAAAATCTATTTAATATTTATCTTTTAGAATCATACAAAATAAATACATTATTTAAAATATACGAACGTTTACCTTAGAACAATACTGCATTATAATATCCAAATCTAATTTTGCAAGAAGTTGTCCCACACTTACTTTATCCTCTGCTATCCAACTTGTCTACTTGCTTCTTGAATGGATTCTCACGAAATTCCTCGGCATATAGTCTGTTTCTGAATTCTTTAGTTTTGTATTTTCCCATAAATGAGACATTGTAAATACATTACATCCTATTCCTTGTTTTTCTTCAACATAATAGCTTATGTTTATAAAATATTGAGCATTTACTAATATTTTTACAAGATCGGTTTAGTTTGCTTAATATCTCTTGCCATTTAATGCCATCGTTATGTTGAATTTTGTTAAACCAGGTATAAACCATACCTAGTTCCTCAGCTGAAAAGCTGAGAGAAAGAATAATGCATTTAATTTCCATATCCTGATGCATAAACATTACATCTTTTCAAGGCCATGCACAGAATAGGCCAACATATCGCAAGTCATGAAAACACAGGGGTGGTATCCCATGTGTCCAAAATTAATATTATTTTGAACAGAATATTCTGGTGCCAACTGCCTCTTTTCAAATGGTAAGCATTGCAGTATTTTATTTTCATCACTTGGTTGAATTTGATATGCGTTTTGCCCCAATATTGGTGATGGAAACCTTACATGCGCAGAAAAGCCTTACTGTGGTGTAATTATCAGAAAAGTATAATATATACATTGTTGGCATGTAATTGACATGAGATTTAAAGTTGGATCAAGATAGAAAGATGTTTGACAAGAAAGTACCTTGAGTGGATACAATAGAAAAATTGTAAGTGTATAATCGATGTAAAAAAATATTGTTAGAATACAAATATTTCATTTATCATTTAATTAAACATGTTTCCTAAGATCAATCAATCAAAGTACTGCCCAAGATATGTACACATTTTTCTGTGAACAGTAGGTGACTAAACTTCCAACAATAATGCATCATTATTGTTATGATCTATTGCAATTTGATATTTCTCAACACAGAGTACATATCAGAATATAACAACCTAAAGTCCCAGGATGGCTGCTATTACAATGTATATTTATTTCTAATATATGTAGATTAGAATAAAGATCATAATTTTAGTGAGTCTGGATAGCAGGATTTGAGTTTGATGAGTACCTGAAGAGAAATATTTCGGAACATTAATTAATTCTCTTTTTCTATGGCATCTGAACATGCTAAGAGAGGTACAAGTTTTGATATGATCAGGGAGGAGATCCTCTTCTATCATAGCTGTCAGCAAAAAAGCCTACTGATACATTTGATCTACAAAACTTGTAAATTATTATTTTTTAATTGGGGATTAGTTATTTCGCTTATGTTTTTAGGAACAATGACATGGAGATGGGGCAGTATTATGAACTATTTTTGAGGAATGTTACCACTCTATGCTTATAGCGTCTGGTAGCTATAATTTTTTGTTCTAGTTTTTTTTCCAATTCTTTTTAGTTGAAGCAGATTTTTGTGGCATCAATAACAATATACCTTACAGCAGTTTGTAAATTCTCCATGTACTCTTTCATTGTGCAGTTATCAAATAGCATATAAAAATACAGGTCTAATAAAACAAAACAAAGTCTTCCAGATAATATTCTATCTAATTGCAATTAATATCTTTGGAGACACTGACTTTGTTTTGTGCCATTTTAGGTATTTCTGTTCTATGACTATGCCAGTGGCCATTACTATCAAAATGTAAGCTAAGATGCATGTGGCATAGTGTTCTGAATTGTATGTTTACCATAAACAAGGTTGGATAAAATTAAGGGACACATTTTTTTGTTCACACTCATACTTTTGGTTTTGATGGGCTTAAACTTAACCAACTGTCTTCCCCAGAGGCAGATGTGGGTCCCATTTTTTTCTTATGGGAAACTTAAAAAATAGGCTTCTGTCTGTGTTATGTATATATTGTGTGCTTGGTGTTTGTCCATGATTGAGGATAGAGTTTTATGTATACCTGATTTTGTCATATTTGTAAGTTATAAATAAGTTGTTTACTGATATCTGAGATCAAGGTCTAGCCTTATTTACAAACTTAAGAATGTTCTGGAAGTAAACTTATGACCTACATCCTGGGCCTTTTCATTTGAACTGGTAGAGATATTTATGAATAATATTTGTTGCCAGACAGTGCAATATTGTATTTATGTCATATCAATGGTGCCTTAAAATTAATGAAATAGACCCTGAAGTGGAAGAGGGATATGTGAGTAATAGCTTGCATGAAGAGCTTGTGATTTCAGTTTGGGACGCAACTGATGTTAAACATATGTGCAATGTGTTTTAAGATGATATTCAAGATATTGACTTCCAAAAACTATAACACAAAACTGTAACATTATTTAAAATGTATAAATTTGAGACTTATAGTAATACTGTTTTATCCTGAAGTTTCTGCTAAAATACAGCAAATGATGCATAGAAAATATGTAACTTCCAAAACCTTAACATTGTTCACCATGATGCTACAGAACGTGAAACTGGCAAGAGATCAACTCCTAGCATATCATGGAGTAAACCTTAGCCTATAGCAGGGGTCTCAAACTCAAACCACTCTGAGGGCCGCACCACCTTTGTTATCTCTCATGACACCTTGTGATGCCACAGGATATGGCTCGGTGGGCTGCATGTGGCCCATGGGCCATATGTTTGAGACCCCTGGCCTATATTGATATTATTATAGTCAGTGCAATACAAATATTTTATAGTGATATTATGATAGAGTTTTGCTTGAATGCAGAACTGATGTAAAAGATGTGATTTATAAAGACTTGAATGTATAACTGTAATGCTGCTCATGCTTACACAGGTCAGATAGAATAAAGAGAATGTGGCTGAACTAAAAAGATATTTCATATTATAGATGCTATCATAATGATGAGGAAGAGTCCCCCAAAGAGATTTCTGATGCTCTAATGTCTGAAAAGAATTTCCAGTAATCCATTTCTTCCTTTTAACTGACAAGTATTAAACCCATCTCTAATACTGTATTGTTAAAACATTCCAGCATACCAAACATGGAAACAAATATTTGCTCTGTCTGAGTTGACATGTTCACAAGATACCAGCCAGTGCTACAGAAACTTTTTTTTAATCATGGCCTTTGATCTTGAATCTGACATCATGAATTGAAGATCAAATGAATTTACTTCAGTATCAATATATATATATATATATATATAT
>JAECUM010044475.1:0-14287 GCA_016617855.1 Megalonaias nervosa | reverse complement strand
CTATTATTTGGAAAATAATATACATAATATAGATTTGCTTTAATACCTGATGTTTCTATTAAAAAATGAGAGAGAGAGAGAGAGAGAGAGAGAGAGATAGAGAGAGATCAGGAAAGTAGATATTTAACATTTGATAATGCATTTATTTCAGGTGACAACAGTCATACCTATGCACTAACGGTGATACGGGATGCAAAGACCATGGAAGTAGTGCAAAACAGTCATGTAATGATTTATTTTGTAATATTATGGCTGTATTGCTTGTTGTCAATAAAGTAATAACTATCCGATTTTTTTCAATTTTCATTGCCTATTACATTAACAGACTTGGAAAAATATTCACTACTTGTTCTGGCGACATTTTTTGAAAATTGGCGACAAAATATTGAGGTTGGCAATTTTTTTGGCGACAACTTTTTGAAAGCCAGGACCATCCCTGATTAGGGCAACTACTTTTCAGTAATTTTCCAAAATACTTTAAATTATACTGCACTCTACCAACTAGTTTTTCAAATGAGTTTTTTTAAACATTTTCCTGTTCTTGAACTTGACAAATATATGATGACATTCTGCTGGCATCTTCAAGTACAGGGCAATCCTCCTTTATTCTGATCAATTTATTTACTGCTGCATTGTATGGAACTGTGCTGATTTGCAGTAATCATTTTTCACATCAATTTCTTGAGTTTCCTCAACATCATATATAACTGTCTTTTTGCAGAGCACAGCGCAAAGGTCTCACTAGGATTTTAAAACCATGAGTCCCACCAGCAAAAGTTGCCACCCCCTTCCAGAAGCCTACTAGGCATACCTGAAGTGGCTAAATTTCCAGATGAGAAGAACCAGTGGTTGCCAATAAGTTTAATTTTTTTAATTCTTTACACTTGCTGACATATAGCTCTTGTTTGTCCATGAGAGTGAGAATGACTTACCAGTATGTCAGTTTAAGGAAAGGTCTTATTCCAAGCACTAAGCAAGGCATCACACTTTCTTACATTTGGCTACTGTTCCATGTGAACTATCAGTTCTAGCAACTTTAGCACTGTTCTGAATCTCATTACAATCTTCGTCAATTTGCCATTTAACCCCAAAATACTTACCCAAATTTGCAAAAGGCATTTTGTCTAAGTCTCAATGTATCTTGATTTTGAGGTCACATGCACTACTTATTTGGCTACACTTGGAAATGAACACAATAATGAAAGCTAAAGTTGTTCATTTGATGTACTCTTATAATGACCACATGTACATCACTGGGTCTTTCTGCCTCTGAATTCAGTCGTTGTAAATATCAGTACATTTTCCCACCAATATGCAGCAAGTCGAAGTCTCTGAACCTGCCACCATGCTATAAGCGTCACATTCTTCCGATGTACTCTTAGAGTGACAACATGTACATCTGGGGGTCTTTCAGCCACTGAATTCTCTCACTGTAATTAGCACAGCTAAATGATCAATTGATCAACATAGTTTCCCACTCAGCAGGTGGTTTAAGCAGGGCTGGCAAGCCTTTGAATTTGCTGTCAAAATATTGGGTGCGTATGGAGGACTCCAGCGTAAGTCATTTTCTGTGTCCCAGATAAAAAAAATTTGCATCCAAATATGCATAATTGTTTCCGAGACCTCTGGCAGCAACCATCAACAACAATTAAAAGATACAGATTCATGATGGCTAAAGGCTGATAGCTGCAAGCTTATGATATCCATTTTGAGTGAAAAGATTTTACTTTCCAGCAATTATAAACCACTCACAAACTGATTTAGATGTACCATCTGATTACACTCTTTTTAACAATGAGAACTGCTTCTCTCACTCTGGTCTCTAATTCTTCACATTTGCAGTTTTGCTGCCATTTTTATCAGCATACTTGATCATAGTTGAGATGGAGTCAGCAATAAATATACAATCCATGTGTTTATCTTAGTTGTCTTTACTTCTGCTCTCACTTTTATCTACTTCTTGCTTTTATTACATCAGTGTTACTGTCACCAAAAGACTTTCAAGAAAAATTAAACTGATTTTGCTTTCTCATTTAAATGAGCTGACATACTTCTCTGCACTCTTGTAAAAAGTATTCACTAATACTGTAGTGCCCGTCTAAATGATTCATACTCAAGTAGCAGTTATTATTATGGAATACTGACGATTTGACAATACTATCCAAATCGAACGGACATGTTTTTACTTTTATGATTTATATATGTGTTAACATCAACTTAACTTAAACACAGTTACAAGACAAAATGGCACAAATTTTTGGCCATCAACTGCAGGTGTTTACATGCACAATCAATAGAACTCAGTTTCTTTTTGAAGTCTTGTCAGAGCAGCCTTCAAAGGGGCAGTTCTTTACACAAGATGTTTACAGTGATAACAACTGTTAATAAATCACACTCGCTTCATGCCCAGTTACACAAGTCTCAGCTTTAGCTAATTTGCAAAGTGGCCACTGCTGACCAAAATACAGAAAAGGTGAGCATCTCATGGAAACTGTTGGATAAATTACTGCAAAAAAAGGGTGAATCCTTCGAAAATTTCCCGCAAATCTATCCTGGAAGCTCAGGCCCCCAAATGCCCTGAAGATCATGTGATGAAATTTGCACTTTCAAGACGTGGCTAAAAAGTTTGTTAGGTGTTTATATACAGTCAGAACAGTGCTACAATATGAAAGGCTCCTGAGTGCTGAAACAGAATAATTTCAATTGGTGTATTCATTCTAACATTGGACTTTGGTATTGCTCATTGTGAAAAAGTGCTGATAAAAAACATGCCTAAGCACACAGACATGTGATGCATGCTAAGATTACAAATTATGAATCACTCTTGATTCTTTTAAGGTTTATCAGTATTCATAATTTCTTTCATTTTTATTTATGCTGAATATATTTGCAAAATACACCACTCCCTTGATAACTCGCGCGCAACGGGGTCCACAAACATAGACCGCGCTATAAGCGAGGGCGTGAGTTACCGAGGGACATCCAAAAATTGAAAAAAAATCACTTGGACATCGAGAAAACAGCTGGGGGGGTCAGGGTTAGGGAACTTCACTGTTTCATGACTGAATCCTCATTTTACATTCACATCGATAATAACTTTTAATAACGCACTTTTTCTAATAAAGTTGTTCGTTATTCTGTTTAAATAACATTTTTTTTCGAAATGTCCATCATGTGAAAGATCATTCCAACTGGTTTCAACAACCATTACGTTTGCACGAAAACATGTGCGTATTATGTCACTGCTTTTTGTTTTCTTGATGAATCTGGTTCCCGGATTGGTATGGCATTGTATCCTGCCAAATTGGACTGAAAAGAGCTGGGAACTAGACTAACTGTTGATACACCACCAAACAAGATTCCCTTTGTTCAAAAAGCAAGCGAAATTTTTGTGAGACAATCGTCTACGTCAAATCTCAATTTTTGTGCTGTTCAATTAGTACAGTATTGATATTGTGATTTCAATGGAAGTAATAATGAAACTTTTTATCATTCTTGAGAATATCTCAAAGTGCCAGTTCAAGAATTCTCTGAAACTAGCTTGCCCACAATGGTACGTATCTGTGAAACCAAGCTCTTTATTTTACGAAGTAAAGTATTCTTTCCGCTTGGTCGACATGCTATCTTTGATCACAGTTACCAACGAGTCGGTTAATTTAAGGTAGTTTATGTTACATACACAACAACATTTATAACAGTGTTTAACTGATCAACTGAAGTAGTTCACCCGACATACGACCGGGGCAGCTAGATTTTAAGTCTGTACGATTTTCGTGCCTTTTAACTTTTCTTTTATTTCACCTCCATTATTTGATTCAAAAGATATAATTAACGTGATAATACAAAGGAGGCCAGCTTTTAATTCAGTGCAACAATGCAACAAATACTTCTGCAAGTCAGTTATCAAAACACGGTCAGCACCTAAATAGGTTCTCAGAGAAATGCTCGCGGACATAGCTGTTACTGTAGATTGACACATTTTACGTTTAATTACAAGAGGACACATTGCATTTATGATGATTACACTTAAAAGGAACTAGAAGACAGAACTAGAACACAAATTTCAATTGATAAAAGAATTATTTAATTTGTATTTATTTATTAAAGTGCTGCCTCCACTTGGCGTAAGTGACATTTTCATTGATCGAAATTTCCTTACATTATCGTTAATTGCGGTGTGCTAGGAATGTCACTTGGAAAGAAAATGTAAAAAAATTTTACGACTTATTTTTAAATTTGGTATTTCATAACGTTGATTAAAATTTCCAGGTCCTATCTACCGTTTTCGACGATAAAACGAGCGATATATCAAAGTTTTTGTAGCTAATTTTGATCGCGATTTCCATAAAGTTCATAAAATAGGGATATACTTTTGGGGTAATTTCTGGTTTTAAAAAATGGGATCCATGCCTGACCCCGCGTTATAAGCGGGTTTGCGAGTTATCGAGGGAGTCGTGTATAAAATAAATATGAGGAGAAATACAAACAAGTAATGGATAAATTAAATACTGTGTTTTTCTCTTGCGTGTATTTTCTGGCTATACCTAATATATGCACTATACCTACTTTTCTCTGCATGTTTCTTTAATAACAATAATTGAAAGTTTTCTTTTAAATTTGTGCAATTTCCTTTGTCATGCAAAAGAAACACACTCATATAATAAACAATTAAATAATATGTCAAACTGCACAAATAATAATATATTAGTGATTTATTTAGCCAATCATATCAACAGATGTATGAACACTCAAACATGCTTGTATATGAGCACAGTTGAAATATAAATTCATACAGGAGTTAAGTCTTCCTGTGAATTTAAACTTCTCCCTTCTGTCCTATCCCTTGGAGGAAGAAGTGTTTTCCCCTAAATTTCTGACCTGGCCTGAGCCCTGGAATCCAATTGTTCAACTCTGCTTAAGTTTCACTGATTGTTCACTATTTCAAATCTGTTTCTAATCCCTTTATATATAACCTTATTCAAAATAAGAAACTGGGATACTGTGGTCTGAATTAACTACTAGCCATGTTGCCATAACCCCGCAAATCATGAGTAACATGAATCTCACATTTAAATTCCTCTACAAGTTTAAAAGTCCTCAACTAGTAGGTCCTGGCAGACTCTAGAGAGTAATGGCAACAGAATATATAGTTTCTTTATAAGCATAAGTGCAAACCATCCACAATGTTTGGCCAAGGAACTTATGCTAGGACAAATTTGATTATGCAAACCAATTATTCTTTGAGTCACAATGACCTTGACCTTTGATCCATATACAAACAAACCTCTTCAACACCTTAAATGCAAGCCCTCCACAAATTCTGGTCAAGGTCATCTGATTTAGAACACAAATTATTATGCAAAACCCCTTTTTATTCAATCAGTAGCAAAGACATTGACCTTGTTCCCAAAATCAACAGGCTTCATTCTTACTGGACATGAAAGACATCCACAAACTCTGATGAAGGTACAGAGTCAAGAACTTAAATTCTTCTGCAGAAACCATTTTTCTACTTCCAGCTATAGTGACCCTGACCATGAACATGTGACCCCAAAATTAACATGCTTCTTCCTTATCCCTAGTGCAAACCATATTCAAAGTTTGGTCAAGGTCTATGATGTAGAACTAATGTTATTGTGCAAAACATTCTTCTTTCATTCAATGACTATGGATTCTGACTATCTAGTTGCTAAATCAATATTCTCTTCATTAACACAAGTACAAATCATCCACAAATATTGGTTCACGTCAGTAATGTTGATATATTATTGCAAAGAAACCCTTTCCTGTCTTTCAATGACCTTAAAATTTTGACCTCAGGATCAATAGGATTCTTTCTTTTGTCAGGAAGCCACAGCAGCTCACTTGGTGAGTGACTCATAATATAATGGTCGTAGGTTCAATGCCCGCCCATGCCAGTCTAGTTTTGCTGCCTCAGTGTGTTCTTTGGGAAAGCACTTAGCTCCCATTTTCTCAGCATGATGTAACCAATAATGAGTTAAAAGTGTCAACAAACCAAACAATAACAACAAAAAGTTTCTTTAGTCAAAAAGAACTCAGCTGTAAAGTTTGACACAGCTATGAGCTCCAAAATTTATATTCATGCAGAAAAGGAAAAGTTAACACACAAGCTTAACACACAAATTGACAGATAGATATCACAACCTAATACACTCTGCCAAAATGCAGGCATTTAAAAATAGAAAAAATCTGATGATCCATGAAAGTGTAATCAACTAAAAGCTTTTAAGTTAACCAATATAATAGATGATTGAGCGTTTATCATCATTTTGATGTGTAGTGTGCTGGAGAAGTTGGGAACAGCTGAAAATTATTTCACAAAGTCTTCTTATACTGAACTTATGCACAACACTGCAGAAAATAGAAGCTTCTTCATCATCATCATTGATGTTATCACTATCATCATTATCCAAGAAAGCAAACTAACATAGTGATTAGTATTACAAACATATAGGTGAAACTTACTTGATAATTTTATCAATGCATCCTTTACAGAATCTATGTCCACAGAAACTCTGTATTGGCTCTCGCAGAATTTTATGACAAAGGCTGCAGAGGAACTTCTTATCAAAATCAGTCTGTACAAAAAGAATGACTGGGTATCCTCCATCAAACACAACTGGTACAGCCATATTGTTCAGAACTGGAAATCTGTCAGTTCAGTTTGATATTCAGTTCAATATTTTGTATGTTGGCAGTTGGACTAGTAGAATATCACTCTGAAATTTAAAAGCATTGATGTCAATTTATAAAGTCTGTAAATACAAACAAAGCTAACAAATTTGTGGATAGTAATCTCACAAACAACATGAGGCAAGTAGATTTTATTTAATATTTTTCTAATCAGAATGTTTTATCATGTTAATAAACAAGAGACCTATGTTGGATTAATATCTTTTACATGATTTACATTTCATCAAAATGGCCTACATAACATCATATAAAAGTTATCTATAAATCAACTATTTCCAAACCTCTATATTATGTCAAGTCTAAAGAAATCTTTCAAAAGACATAGGCATAAATGGCATAAAAATGTTATCTATATGTAAACTATTTCCAGACTTCTATATTATGTCAAGTCTAAAGAAATATTTCAAAATATGTATAATTTTATGCCCATATTGCAATTTTGATCAATGTTGGATTACAATATGTGGCTTCTCATCTGGTAACTGAACCATGGGACTGACACTCTGCTCTCCGAAAAGAATTTTCAAGAATTCATGATGGATCCATTCATCCTTTTAACTCCCAAGTGATGAAACCATCTCTGATATTTTTGAGTGATATGGGTTTCACAGTGGCTAGTGTGGCAGCCATACTGGATTAAGATCAACCATATTTAGGACAAACTAGACATAATTAGAACATTTCTGATGAAAAACTTATGCCAATTTGAGCATCCATTTAGCAGGAGTAGTAATAAGATTTATATTATGAAACTGGCACCAACTGCATTTATGTTCATCTAGATAGGATACAAAAGTTTTGCTGTGAAACCATATGACATGACTATCAATTCAGGAAGAGTAGTGAAAAGAATTTCAAGATGGCTGCTATCTTGGATATCGTGGGCGTCAGGTGTGCACCAATTTCATTTAGGACCAACTATGTATCCTAAAAAGCCTTTAAGTGAAAGCGCCATTTTCATAGCAATGAGGTTTTCAAGATGGCCAAACTAGGCCATATTGAATGTCCAAGTGGCACCATTTTCAATTATAACCCACTAGAAATCATATGAAGTTTTCAAGTGATCTGACTTACCATTCAGGAAGAGTAGCAAGAACAAGATTGTCAAGATATCTGCTGTGAATGCTATTTCAGAGGTAAGATCAGCACAATTTTCATTTAGAATCAACTAGACACATACAAGCCAACCTCCAGAGATGTATAAGCATAAATAATACTAAATGGAACTGGCAGAAAAGCATAATCTGAGTAGAAGAAGTGTAATCTATGTACATGTATTAAATACCACAAGTGCAGGAAACTATGAAAAATGTACATTTATTTTTACTACTAATCTGGATAAACAGCTGGTTAAAATTCTTTCAAAAAGAGGCAAAACCCATGTGGATTAGTACCAAAACATAAGCATAAAACATATTGGAAAATTATTTATATACAACACTCACTTTCACTAGTCTACATGTCTAACTTTTGCTGAATGATCATTAAGTTCTCAAATTCTGCAATGGTCATGACAATGTGCTTATCTTAATGCGGAATTACATCACTATTCATATTCTTTTTAATCTGAAAAGTGCAATTCCTTTTACTGATCAGTGTTTTGCAGTTTAAAAACATCCAACTCCTTTAAAATTTTTTGGTCAGTATAACATCCACCAGTCACATTGATAAAACCTGTTTCACTTAACATCTGGTACTTTTTTAATGAAGGAGAGACTGGTCTGCAACCTAAAAATACTATCAAATATAATGAATCAGTGAGACACATTTTCAAATTAAAGCAACCAGTCTGTTATCTTGGAAATGTGTCACACAGCTGCTATAAATAGAAAATAAGGAAAGTACATGTAGGCCTATGATGGATAAATGTACTTATATGCTATTCTTACAAAGCAAATTTTTAGACAATGTCAAATTTATATGATGTGAGAGACTAAAGAGATGATAATAAAATTACAAACACAACTTTTTACTGTTTCACTTTTATCTTTTTTTAACTGTGCTTAAAAAATCCAGTAGCAATACACCCAGGGCCCCTCTAATTTTAGATCAGGTCCATCTTGGATTCTAAGTGAGGTGCCAATCAGGCTTGTAGAAAAAAAATTTAATTTTCCTGAGGAAACTTTGATCCTGCTGATGAAATGTGTAAATGTATTTTCAAGATGTTGACATACCTGCTATAACACGCTGGAATCTAAATCAGATCACCACTGCCCTACGTGAAATTGAGATGTGAAAACTGAAGCATGGCATGTCATGCTAAAAATACGATTTTGTACTCCCAATCCACCTGACATGATCATGTTTTGCGAAAACACAATTTTCAGTAATCTTCAAAAAATGAAAAAGAGAATAGAATAGAAAAAAAGAAAAACACCACCACTTTCAGTATATCCCATTACATGCAGCATGTATAAATGGTAAACATTCATGATTGCAGCTGATGTAAAACTATCCCTTGGGCAGTTTAAATAGTCGCAATTAAAGGCAAAGAGGTCAGGTATAAACCACCATTTCACTTTTATGCTCAACTGACTGACAGCGGCTAGTGAGAACTGTTTGAAGGCTGCAGTGGATGAGCCCAATGTGCTAATTTGCATAGGTAGGATCAGGAAGTTGAACAACCCATCATAGGTATTCAACAAGATGCTATACATGTGAACAAGAACAAAAGTTAAAACATAACATTGCCTTGAATGAGAATGTTTAAACAATATGTATAATATTTTTGACAAGTTTGTGAACAGTGGCAGTGTTTCTATGAAGTCTGATTTTACTGCATATATAAATGCAAATGATGATCATTTCAGTTGTCAGAATAGCGTTCAAGTGTTCATTTCTGAAGCCGATTTAGGAAGCAATTAGCTATCAGTAAAGCCCAACAAAAATAATTTCAGAACTCTTGGTTGACGGAGTTTTACACTGTGAAGAACGCCAGCGAAAAAAAGAAAGTGGAGGCTAATAATTCTTTGCACATAGTGTAAACAACACACTGACACACGTCAACTCGGTTCTGACCAGGATTCACTCAAAGAATCCAGCAGAGAAGTTCGAACAGCAGGACCATCCAGTCCCTAGTGATTGTAGTGATGACGACTATTGACACTTGCATTACTTTCAAACTCCTTTGAACCCTATTGAATTTATATTCAAACTGTAGTTATTGCAGCGTTGTGTGACAATATTTAAAAAAGGGGGAAATTCTGGACATGTGGAAATTGGAGTCCAGGCTTGTGGAATTTAAGTCAGGGCTTGCGAGTTTATTATTCGTCACCAGCCTAGGGTCTGAGTCTAAAAAATATTTTCTTTGACCATTTATTCAAGAAAAGTAGCAATAATATGATTTTTCATGATTAGTATGGTGGCCATACTGGATGCTAAAGTAACATCATATTCATTCTCCACTGATGGTGCAGCACATTCTTGTTGAGTGTGTCAATTTCCAGCCTGCGACGTAGAAGTATTCTGATGCTAATTGTTTAACAAAGCTGTATGAGGATATACCACCCAATAAAATCTTGGACTCTTATAAAGAAATGAGGTTTATGCAACAAATTTAATCATGTTTTACAGTTTTTGTATGTGTTACCTTTATGTTTTGCTTGAGTATTTTACAAATTTTAACATATTATACATTTACCTTTATGTACTTCAAATTTGTCTTCCGAGGTTTTTGTGCAACTCATTTTTAACTTATTTAGGACAGTTACCATTAGGTGGCACCATATAGCCATTTAGGACCAACCGGGCCATGTGATGAATGTGCATATTAAGATTCATACAATCTTCTGAGCAATGACTTTAAGAAAAGAAGTAATAACATGTGCTAGTGGACAACAGACAGATGACAAACAGGCCATCCCATAAGCTCTTCTGGTCTATGACCAATACAGTTAATTACAAAAGACTCTGATTTAATGTCAATTTACTTAGTTTGTCAATCATTTATCAAAAGAGAAATGCAAAAAAACAGCAATTTTCAATACAATTTATGTTCTATGAAACAGCAAAAACATTCAACTGCTCTATATAATCAAAATCTTAGTCTTCCAACAATCATTTTGTAATTTTTCTTTAACTTATCATAAGAATATGATTCCTACTAATTTATAAAGCATTTACATTCTAAGTATGGCAGGTGAAAATTTACAACCAACCTTACTGCATGATTACATACATCTTGCACTGCATCAAAAGCTTTATTATCAGTAATGGGAAACTAATACTATGTAAACACGACAAACATTTATTCATTTTATTACTTAAATACATGTACTTTTTACATTATACAATTTATAAAAATTCAGAATGAAGTATATAACACTACAGAATGAAGCAAAGTATTTATCTAAGATCCATCAGCTTTTTTGCTGAGGACACAACTTTTGTAATTTCACATAACATCCATTGCAATGATTTACACTTTAATTAATTTAGCAATATATCATTATAGCGAGATATATGCCATAACAACTTCGCCCGATTGTTGTTTTTTTATGGCAGATTTGGTTAAAAGAAAATGGACACAAATACACAGCACCTGTAAAGCTGAAACGATACCTTTTAGTTAAAAGATTTCAACTTGAAAATTAATGAGATACATTTTTATTAAACAATAAAATTCATGAACTAGCCTAACATAGCATTTTTGTTCATCCTATCCATTTACTAAAGTTTGTTTATTGTACAATTATTTCCTGCATATGGAGCTTCTCAAAAGTGTCAACAATCAGATACAAATCGATCAATTGGCAAATACATGATGCTACTGTAAAAACAAAAGTATTACTCATACTGGTGTTGCAGTATGGTGAGCTTGATTTATGCAGCAGATATATTGTTTCAAAATAAATAAAATAATTAACATAACAACCTTGAAGGTCTAAGGCAATCTATCAACAAGTCAAAAAAGCTCCTTATTTGATTTAAACCATATTTATTCCAAATATTCTTTGCATTACAAATACAAAATTTATGCATTGGGGATTCAGCAGAAAGCTTATATTACTTTTACTTATAAAAACACTGATGGCACTGAGGCTTTTAGACAATATGATAAATTAAAAAGGACCAAAAAGAACATAAATTTCAAGAGACTAATTATCATGTTCCTTTTATGATCAAAATCAAATATTGTTATTGCTTGAAATACATGTAATTTTTATCAATAAGGTTTTATGTTATTTCTTCTCTTTATGTTTTTAAATAAGAACCGATTCAAAATATTTTTTCCACCATTGTATGAGAAAATATGTAAGCAATTTACCTTTCACAACCACTTTCTAATGAAATAATTCTGTATTAATTAATACACTGACGAAGTCAAAATATTTCATGTGAAGCAATTACTCTTACTCTAAAGATTTCTAATGCTTTAGTTTTTGGATTTGAATTTGTGTTTACATAAGTCTGACTGACTATTAAAGGTCAACAGAGTTACATGTATATGACATTATGTAAGCAGTGGCGGATTTAGTCATTCTGAGGCCTAGGGCAACACAGGCATGGGGCCCTCCACAACCCTTGTTCTCCCCCTTTTCAGTCCTTATTTATCTGAGAAAGATGTACTTGTAACTTGTCACCAGTCTTCACACAGTGATGGTCTTCTGTCTTCTATCTTGTGCTCCTAAGGTGACCTTGCGAGCCTTGGCCTCAGCAAATCTTGTGATCACTAATTCCATGTCCAGTGACTTGCTGACTTCATGCTCAATGGAGAGAACAGCAAGTGCAAACAGCCTGTCCTGTGACATAGTTGACCTGAGGTACGTTTTAATGAGTTTCAGTGATGAGAAACTTCTCTCACCTGTAACTACTGTCACTGGGAGAGTGAGCTGAGCTGTTTGTTTACAAACACACACACAGATGCGCAGTAGGATAATGGAATAGTCCAATGTAGTGGGGACTGGGGGGGGAGATACTCATCATGAATTAAACATTTGGATAGCATTTTAGCGTATCGATGTTTAGATATATAATTGGTGAAAAGTAAGACAACAAATCGTAACCACAAGTTTATGAGGCGTTTTACAGGGCCCTTGGTAGTTTGGGGCCTAAGGCAATTGCCAACCTTTGCCTAATGGTAAGTCCGCCTCTGTATGTAAGGTATGGTTAGGCATTGGGGTTCATTACAAAAAAAATTAGGAGTCTAACCTGTAACAATATAGCACATGGGAAGACACGATTCCGCACCCATCGGTAGTTCCAACCGTGCTAGTTTATCCTAACTGCATCTGCTAATTTCCAACTTAAGTCAGTCATAAACAAGAATAGTTCAATTTTCAAAACAGCTCGACACACTTGTTCAGCTTGTGACATATTGGAGAAAATGCAAAAATTGTTCGCCGAGGGGTGCGGACTTGTGTCTTCCCTTGTGTTATATTGTTACAGGTTTGACTCCTAATTTTCTTTGTAACGAACCCGTGTGGTTAGGTAAGACCACAGAACTGATGAATTCTTTTTATCATACAGTTACATATATCTAGATTAATATTCAAATGTATTTAAAACATAAAAAGCATAAGTCTTTCATTTTAATTAAAGAGACACACAGACAACTACTTAATGCTTTTCTTCTGCAGAAAACACAACTGAAGACCCTATATGACAGTTAAAAACAATAATTGGCCCCATCTAACAATAATTCATGAAATGAAATAAGTCGTCATAGTTCCAATTGATAATACCGATAAGGTGATTTCATGTTGTCAGATACTTCGTCGTACTCTATCGATAAAACGTTAGGCTCCTGTCCATATACAACCGAAACTGAAATATCTGATTTGTGTATTCTTTTTACCATAATGCACATACAAATATGTACAGGTCATCACGTCGTGCAGCGAACAGGAATCATACAACTCTCCGTACAAAGGCACGAAGGCGTCGCCTAGACTGATCCCCAGTCCCAATCATTAAATCAGCAGTAAATACATATTGTCCATAATGCCGGGAACCAGGCCGTTACATCCGTTTATGCCAATGAAGTGTCGGGTTCTAGAAGTACTGTAATACGCGCAAAAACTGTAATACACATAATTTAACGAAAATAATCATTAAGACGAATGTTTTATTACTTGTATGTGTTTTAACAACAATTAGAAAGTGGTGTGTTTTTTGTTATATTCTATCTCGAGTGAGAAATATATAATGGAACACACACAAGCGTGTCACATATGCACTCCACAAAGCGAGTCTAAAACAGCAAATGCGTATATCTGTCGGAGATGTACACCTGATGTAGATTGTATAGTCTATTTCAATAATATATAAAAAAAATTTTAGGTGATTTTGATATGAATTATTTACATTTTTCCTACTGATATCATAAATTCATGTAATGACGTCACTCAGTCGTACTTATTTGGACAGAAAACGCGAAAATGAAAATGTCAAAGTACCACAAGATATTCGCTGACATAGTCGACCTTCCGGACCTGTTTGCAAATTTCTTCCGTGACAAAGTACAAACCATCAGAGATAAACTTGACAACACAATTTCGGTTGACTCGTCGTCACCATACAGTTGCGATACAGAATTTCAGCGGCAACCGTTAGCAGCATTTGAACCTGTCTC